>JZKD02S1874368.1:0-10558 GCA_000966675.3 Picea glauca
TGCTTGTTGTCTTACTCCTAGTATTGTAGGGATGCACTCTCTCGAAATTAGCTTGGAAAATACTATCTGAGAAGTGTCCGAAAATGTTTGGAGAAGAATCTTCTTCTTGAACTATCTCTTGTTCAACAACCTCCTCAGGAATCTCAGGAGGCATCAATTTATCCTAGGCTTCTAGAATTGTTTGAAGGGTGAATTGCAGACTTTCTAGATTAAGGCCCTCGGTATTCAGATTAGGTCGGTTGGTGGGAAAAGGCTTCTTGAACGGGGGTTTGTAAGGTCCTTTTCTCAAGGAAGCTTCTTCGACCGTCCTTTTTAAATACATAACTTGATTCAACATTTTTTGAATGACTTTAGTTAAGTTTTCTAAATCAGAGCTTTCAGGTTGTGTTTTATTTTGAGCAGGTCTAGGGAGGATTTCGATCTTCTTTTTGGAAGAAGAACTAGTCTCTGTTTCATTGCTAGTAGTGTATTTTAGACTAAGTATGTCTTTTTCAATCTGACTGGCCTCCTCAAAGACTTATAACAACGTGGCTTTCTTAGATCATTTAACCCAAATAGCTATACTTTGATGCAAGGCTTTAGTATAGTATGCTATTATAAGATTCTCGTAGGCATGGAATCTGTAGGGATTCAGCTTTTAAGTGTTAAGAATCTTTGATTAAAGTCTTTAAATTTCTCTTTTGGGTTCATTCTTAAGTTATAAAGGTCCATGACTAGGACTTCCAGAGGCTTACCATCTCCGAAATTTTCCAAAAAGCAGGATTCAAACCTTTCCCAAGACACGATGGTATGGGGTTGCTAGGCAAAGTACCATGTAGATGCATTGCCCTCGAAATTATAAGGGAACAACCTAAAGACTACGTCTTCATGCTAGACATTGAGGAGTCTTATGGCTAACATAAACTTTTTAATGTGATCTTTAGCGATCTATTTAGAGTCAAGGTCAAACTTGGGAAGCCACTTCTCTGGATGTTTCGGTAAGGGATGTTGATCTCCAGGTATGGCTACCGCATCCTAGTCAATCCAAGGTCTAGCAGGGTTGTTCTAGTTGGCCATTTGTGTAATCAGTGTGGAAGGATGAGAAGGGGAACTGCCTTTGTCAGAAGAGTCTTCTCCAGAAGAAGGAGGAGATGAGGGAGGTGGTGAGGGAGGTATTCCAGATCCCCCTACAACAGTAGTGAGGATTGGATCTGTAGGGTTCACAGTGAGGTTAGTGCCTCCGATTTGTTCTCTGATATCATAGAAATCTAAAAGTTGGTCCAAAGGTCGATTTGGTTGCCTCAAACGGGCTAAGGCACTATGTGTTCTTATGAGAGATTGTCGGACAATCTCTTGTATGTCACCGCCTGTAGGATTTGGAGTTGCTGGCTCAACTGTGATCTGTGGATCATTGTTTGATGTGGTTGTTGTTTGAGGTGGGATGTTATCGTTCGAATGACTTCTTGTCACTATAGGTGAGCGATTAGGTGGTGGAGGAGTCTTACGACCGCCTTGTGCCATTAATAAATTCCAGGCCCTCCTTCTAGCACCATTTGTTGGCGGGCGAAAATGAACGCTCGCCAAATGGAAGAGTGGATCCAGTCTGGGGTTGTCTAAATAACCCAATCCATTTGGGATAACCCACCCTGATGGTTTTAGCGGCTCCGTTAGCCGATCTAAGTCCTAGGAAAACAAAAGAAAACTAGTCTAAACTAACTAATCTAAATGAAAAATAATTAAAACAAGCTAATAAACAAATCTAAACTACATATATACAATCTATTACCCAAATCATACAATTATAATTATATAAAAGTAAATGTTTAATTATTAACAGAATCATCTTCAATTACAAATAGACAATATTTACAAATTACAGATTTAAATTAAAACCTGCAAAAATCATTTGTAATCTGTCCTAAGACAGCGAAACCATTGTTTTTTTTATTTTTATAATTTTATGAAAAATAATAGAATAAAAAATATCTAAGGTAAGTAACTAAAATAATAACACTAACTACAAATATGAACTATACATATATCTATCTAAATTACTTATATTATACTAACTAATTAACTATCAAATAATAAATAACAAACTAACCTGAAGTAGCGCTTCAGGATTGTCTTGTATGCAATAGTTGTTTTAGCTGTTCGGAGGGAGGAAACCTGCATCGGATTGTCCATGATCTTCTCGTAAAAAAGAAGCATCTATGCTCTTCAAATATAAATGACAGGACACACAAGACATAAAAATTACATCAATCTTATAATTTACAAAATATCACATTCAGATAAATCCTTGTGCAAAATTTGTACAAAAAAATTCAATTAATGAAAAAGATAAACCTGTATTCATTAAATTGAAATAGAGTGATTGTTCCATTTTTTAAATAAGAGAGATCAAATATGGACAACATATAAATCAATTCATATCAATATGCAATAGATTATGATAGCTAAAGTAGTCGATAATAAATTGCAAAATGATATGCAAAATACTTGAAACAAAAGTTTGATATATTGAAAGCGAAAGTTGTTACAAGACATCAACTTTCATCTCAGTCTGAATCATAAATCCATAGTCTGGTTCTCTCCACCGTGATGATGATGGGTTCATTAAAAAAATAAAAAGTATTTAAAGACCTCCCATAGGGTAAAACATCCCTGTGGGAATTATCAAAACAGTTTACAAATATCTGGGGATAATATCCCAAATCTCTATTTCTGACTCAAGCTAACAACCTAAATCAAAACCATATCCAAAGTATCTCGTAAATTTCCACAACATTCCCAATTGATCATTGTAATTCGTATGCACCTAAAAGAGGACAAGGATAGACAAGATTTGAGGATATTTTATAGATAAAATTGACAAAAATCTAATTTCTAAGACTAGCTACGGAATCTTGTGATTCTGTAGCTGGTCTAAATTGAACACAGAATCATTTCAAAACCAATTCAAATCTTAAATAATTATATTCAAACCATTAAACAAATATTTGATTGCTAATTAGAAACCAAACGAATCATTCAAATCAAAACTGCTATGCTAATTTGAGAGCAAACGAAATTGTGGCCAATCGAATGATAACATAGATACATGCACTCTGTTCAATTTGTTATCACCAATTCAGGGTAAACAGAATCGCATTAGATAATTTGACAGCAATGAAATCATTTTCATGAACCAATTCCAATCGACACAAACTGTAACCGGTTAAACAAATCATGCATGTAATAGTTTATGTCACTTCATCTTTTAACAAAAACATTATCGAATCACAACGAAATCAACAGGATCGTATTTCAAATCAATGAAACTATATCAAACATATACCAATGATCATGCTAATCGTAGCACGCATCAATCATTTACAATTCAAATCAAACAAGAACGAATCGAAATAGTTGGGAGCCGACACAATCGTTATGCAAAATCGTGTCAATCAACACAGCTCAACGATTTTAGCAAATAGATCTTTTGCACAGGTTGAATGTAATCAAAATCCAAACGAGAATATTGATTCAATACAAAACAGATTCATTCCTGGTAATTCGAAGTCAACAGGGTTGTTTTGAGTCTATTAGTAGCAAACAAAACTAATCGAAATCAAACCCAATTGACTATCCTAAATCAGACGAACAAAATCGATTTAAAAACAAGCCAAACCTGATAAAAAACAAATCAATGGCTGATACTAAACTAGGCACGAAAAAATCGCAGAACCAAATCATATCTACATTTGAGTTTAGTAAAATGAATCTAATGTACAAAATCCACAACATAACCATTTTTTATGATCAAACTATAACAGAATCATTTCGAATGTATTAAAATGAACAGAGCTAATTGAAAATGACTTCAATCAATTAAATTAATTCAAGCAAACTTACAAAGAAAAATTGATGTAAAAACACATACCTAGGCAACTCGGTCATGATAATCTTGAATTGACAAAGGTTGTTGCCACTTCGACATTCCTGAAGACAATCGAACCGGTGGTTTTTTGTTTCTTTTCACTGGCTTGTAACCTGTGGTTCTCCTTCGCCAGCACTGTTACCTATTCTTCTAATGCTTTGATATTTGATTGCAATAGGAGAACGTCAATGTAATAATGCTCTATCCAAGTGTTACATTGGATACATGGTGGTTTCTCAGGCTTTGATAACACAGGCGAGGGTTTGTTTGAGCCACCAGGGGTTTCATTGTGCAACTTGATTCCTAGGTAATTAGGGTTGTTTTTGAGGCACGGGGGAAAATTAGATACATATTCATAGGGTTTCATAGAGCATAGGCCATGGGAATAGGGGTACTCTTCAGCTAGGAAACACTCAATATCAGAGTCTGAGTGCTCGCTCAGCACTATGGGCTTTTGGTCGATGTTCTGTTTAGGTTTGTTCTGGGCGAGTCTTGATATCAAATGAGCATTTTTCTTCCCCCTACTGTTCATAACATTGTTACCTCTTCCTTTCTTACTCACCAGCTTCTTGATAGCCTCAGTCTTGTCTTTTGTACATGGGTTGGTTATGATGTTGAATAGGTTGATGCCAGGGAAAACCAAGGGTTTATCAGGGGGTAGAAGGATATGAAATGGCACGGGTGGCCCGACCATAGTCTCACTAACCATAGCCTTGTTGATTTGAACAGACACCGGATTAGCAAAGCCATTTCTAGATAGAAAGGCTTGCCAATTATCGCCATGAAGTCTCAAATGGTGGACGAGGATTAGTTTAATCAAGTCGTGATGAAAAAGGCTGCTATCAGCCTTCTCGCGCTTGAATCTCTTAGACATCTTGTAAATACTATGCAAGAAGTAATGTGGCATGTTCAAAGGATAACCCATGAAATTCATCAATAACTGGAGGTGATACCAAAATACTAAGCCATACCGACTTTCACAGGGCACAAATTGTTTAACGATTACCAAAATATTGTGCCACCTGGGTTTGAGGGTAGAAATAGGCATACCTTTATCACAGGAAATAACCTTTCTTGATACGAATAGTAATGGCCATGACACCTCGTCGACCTTGGAGTTTTTAAACGATCGTTGGCCTGTAGCTTCCAGTCCTGTAGCAGAGCTTATGAACTCCTCAATGAGCTTGCGCTGTATGTCACTGACTTTAGCCCTGCACCCATCAAAGGTGAGGGCGAATTTTTGGGCAACCGAATGGTTAAAACCCTCGAACCTCTGTATAAACACCAGCCAACCACTTTTTTCTAAATCCTTACGGGCATTATTGAATAGTAATAGAGCTTGACTACCGTTTGGCTCTATGCGCACTACCAGCGCCATAGACGGGAGCACACAGTGAGAAGGGTGCATGCGTAAGGGTTTGAGCAGAGTAAATGCAGGGTTGATAACTCACAGGCTCGCCCAAAAAATAGAAAAGGTGAACCGGGATAGGGGGAAAACATTAATGACAGAACGTGCGAAGGTGGTGGAGCTAGTTTGGCCCATGCAAAACAATCATATCCCATAGTACAACCGCCGGTGCATATAACTATTCAAATATTATTGTTGCATATGTTAAAAACCATGCCATTCAATCAACCAATGAAATATATGGTAATTCGACCAAACATTTGCGCAAGCCATAGTTTTAGCATAGTTTTAAAACCAAAGCAATAGTTTGAAATCAACACCAAGGGTTCGATCAAGTATTGTATGAAATGATTACACCAAGGGTACAACTACAATCATCAATGTGTTTTCATGAAACCAATGTGTCAACGGAGTCGATCAAAGGCTATAGAAATCAAACCATCAATAAATCAATGATTGAATCACAACCCTTAACAAGTCATCATAGCCTCATAAAAATGGAAATCATACTAACAACAGAAATGCCAAATGAGTAAAGAATCTTGGAGTCTTGCCAATTGTATAACAATAAGTAAATTGGAAATGGAATGAACATAGAGACAAGAGTGATCATAACAATCCAACGACGTTTTTAATATGACTTTGAAATCAAAGTTTTCACGCTTGCAGTTGTGAAAACAAGAAAAAAGACAGGTGTGAGAATGTGCGGAATAATAGTGTTGTTTTATTCCAAGGTCGCGACGAAAATCAAGTTTTGCGAAACACTAGTGTAGGCAGCTTATCAGGATAGTATAGAAATGTGAATTGGCTGCCAACAAGTTTTGAATGGAGTGTCGAATGTAAAAATGACCCGCAATTCTTCCCTATAGCACATAGAACACACATTAGTTTCCTAAAATCATTAAAACATGCTGAATTGTACTCAAAACCATCATAAAACATGAATCATACATACCTGGTATGAACCACAATGATTTAACACAAAAAATCTTCAAAACTCTTCAAAACAGGAAAATGCACATACACATTTGGCCAAAAAGGATCTAATTATCGTTATTAAATTAACCATATCATGGGTCCAACAATTGGCATGTTAGAAAAATAGGTGTTCTTGTTTCACCATAGACAATATAGAAATATTGTCACCCAACCATAAGCACAAAGGCCATCCCCGAGCTCCTTAACCTTGATAGACAAAATAATTCTGGAAGAAATCCAATAGCCAACCAAGGTAGCATACCTTTCTCCAAGACTAGTGCACCAAGAAAGAATAACCAAAGACCAAGCAGAAAGTCCAAACCATAACCAATAGAAAGTCTAACCCAAAACCAAAATTCCAGTTGCATCAACTGCAGCTGCAGTTCCTCTCCAAACTTGTGCACCACTAGTATTATGCAATTGTGAGAATGAGAGAGGAAAATGAGATATAGCACCCTCTATTTATACTACTCTATCTCACTTTACTAGGCCAAATTCTCTTTATGGAGGCTAATAACTCAATATTAAATATTCTTTTGCGTCGACTTGTCTCCTAGGGTTATTATCCAACATTTTAGGGTTTCTCTTTCTTCCCAGAATATTCTAGTCTTGTCAAAGTTTACATGTGGAGGTTAATACCTCCCACAAATACCATAATATCAACACTCCCTCCTAGCTAGGGATGTATGAAAGGAAATGGTCTTGAGAAAAAAAAAACCATTCAAGTGGTAGCATCATCAGAGCCACACATGTTATCTCATGATCAAATCATGAGCATCATCATCACTATCAATATCATTTGATCACATCAACTACATCATATCTCGAAGAAATACTCCATCTAGGTAATCGAGAATGATGTTGAATAAGTCACTCACTCCATGGAGTGATACAATAACCATTCTTTTAATCCAAACATATGTCATAGAAGAATAATTGTTCCAATAGATGCTGGAATTCATGCCATGGGTTTTAATGACTATTCTTCTAATCCAGACATACATCCTAAAAAAATGACTATCCTAGACCATTTTCCATAGGGAGAATGTCTATCCATCAACAAATTGATTATCCATCTAGCTAGCAATCATCTCCAACACTAGTGATAGTGTCCATGGAAATCAGAACAATATGATTCAATAGAACACAACTATTTTTATCCATAGTAGTACACAACTACTACCCAGTGGTACATAACCACTCCTAGTAGAACGCGACTACTAACCAGTGGCACATAGTCACTACCAGTGGATCACATCCACCAGAGTAGAATACAAATACTTTCAAGAGACATACAATATCCACAACAATCATATCATCTGATATCAACAATATCATGATACAAACTGAGTCATTTGGGCCATTCGTCCACTCATATATGTGAGATATGGAAGAGCATCTTCTCTTAGAAAGTAAAACATCAACCATGGGCTATATGGACTATTATTCCCAAGCATAGAAGAATAGTTTTCCCTGATTTTTTAGGCTGGACCATTCACCTAATTGGGCCATTCCTCCAACACTAATCATAGTGCAACTTGGAGAGAATGAGTCTGCCCTAGGAAATTTATGTCCCTGATTGTTGAACCTAGACCATTCACCTAAATGGGCCATTCATTTGGTACTAATCACAGTGCAACCTGGAGAGAAAGAATTTTACCTAGGGAATGAATGTCCAGACCATTTCCTATGGAAATGACTATCCTTCACCAGCATCCTAAACAAAGCATTCTTTGAAACTGCTCACAACTGTGAACTTCAAAAGAATGACTACCCAGTGAGGAAAACCATTCTACTTGAACACTAATCATAGTGACTTCCAATAAGAATTATTTTCCTATACCATTCCTCCACACTGTCCACAAGGGGAATCATTGTCTATGGTACAACATCAATCTATCAGACCATTTCATTACAAAAATGACTGTACGATCTGGACCATTTTTAGAACTGAAAAATGATTCTTCGTAAAAACTCTCGAACCACTTTCCAGACTGGAAATGAACTTCCCAACCTGGACTATTTTACGAAATGGAAAATGACTGTCCATAAATTAATAACATATCAGTTCTCCCTCCCAACCTGGGAATAATCAATTCCTTTTTCAATAAGGAATTTTTCTCCACGAGCCCCAGCTTGTCCCTTAAGTATGCAAACTTATCATATTGGACAGAGGCTTTACCAAAATATCTGTTATCTTCTTATTTGTAGAGATATACTAGAGAACCACTTATCCCTTGTGGAATTTATCATGAAGAATATAATGGTTGATCTCAATGTGCTTCGACCTGTCATGGAACACCAAGTTCTCTGAAAGCTTCACATAGATCTGATCATTATAATATATCATGGTTGAATTCAACACCTAATCAGATGGTCCATAAACCAACTTACGAAGCCACATTGATTTCATACAATCATCATAAGTTGGAATATACTCTTCTTCGGTAGTGTTGAGTGCAACATACTTTTGTTTCCTACTAGCTGATGACATCGTGGAAAATCTCAAACTGAAACATATCCAAGTAGAAATTATTTTTTCATCTTCACTCCCTATGTAATCTGAATCAATAAATCCATGCAGTTGTATGTCATAATTCAAACATCCCATAAAATAAATATCTAGATAAGTATTCTCCAAATAAATTAATGAGAAAATTAATTGTCAATACAAAAACAAGTCTACTGGATTAGAGTCTCTCAACTTCTTCGGATTTGTTATCATGGTAGTTTTCCATGGATTTGCAATCGATCATCTTAGACTTCTGAGTAACCATTCTGATACACTTTCTCTATCATAGGAAGTTGTTAGGGACCTCCATAACCCCTCACATAGGTAGAATAATATATTTCCATGTAATAAATACCAATATTAATAAGGTCTAGAAATAAGGAAGAATAAGTCAAATGTAATAAGACCTAATAGAAGCTTCAAATTCTAGAAGGATCTTCCTCTAGATTGTTCTTTTGGATAGACATATTTAGTATAAATAGGAGTAGAGGGTATGAGAAGTTTTGTCTTGGATATTATTGTAATAGAGATCTTCTCTATTGGAGGTTGCCCCCTTGAAGAGGAAAGTGGACATTGCATTCCTTAATCAAGGTTTTCTTTATGGTGTTATTCTTGTATTATTATTGTATTGTTCTGGTTATATCATTGTTGTTTTACCATTTCTAACTAAAATATTTATGTTTTGCATACTATTTTATATCTAGAATACTACAAGTGGTATCAGAGCACTTTCCTTGGTAGAAAATAGCAGGTTAATGTTTTTCATGGTAGAGAGGTATTCTGACATCTTAAAGCTACAAAGATCTGTCATTACACGCATAAACCCACAGTCGTGGAGTCATACATGCAGGAAATACAAGTGGTACTCAAGCACACATTTGTTGGCCACCATTGTAACCCTTGTTGGTACCCCTTCGAGTGGTAGCACATCAGATGACACCTATATATAGATTGACCCAGATCTCCTGAATCCCTCCATAGAAAAACTAATCAGCTACCTAAGTGCTATAGTGCCACTGAGAAAAACACTCGAGAAGATACTCTCTAGTACATGGGTAGTTGGGTAGTACAGATAAGGGCATGATCTAGCTTCCCTAGTTAGTACCCTAAGATTTTGGTCCGAGTACTTCTGTTGGACCTCACACATATATCAGAGAGATATAGCACAATGAAAACCCTTGTCTGTAGACACCCTGCATACCTTAGCCCTTAGGATGAAAAAAAAACATAACATACAAGATAAATTGTCTCACAATTGTGCCTCCTGTAATTGGGTTGCAGAATTACTACACATTTCTTCCTGTTAAGAATTTGGGCATTTCATCACTGCAGTATTCTTCAGATCGGAGTCTAAATTTGCAATAGTTAAAAAAAATCAGGATCCTATTGGCACCATTATTTGATCCATGTCCCATTGGATTCCTCTCTTTTCCATTATTGAAGTCATACCTATCATTTTCAACAAATTTGTTTTCCTATGGACCCTACCCCCTTCCAACACCCTTATTTGGCCCTTACCCCATTGGATTCCACTCGTTGCCCTGATCATCGTGATACACTTCACCCATAACCCATTTTCTATGTGGCTCCACCCGTGCCTTTTCATTTTCCATCTTCATCATGGCCCACACCCATAGCCAACACTTGTAAGCTCGCTTCAATTCCTTATACTCTAATTTCACAGAGACCCAACAAGAAGTGAGGCAACTCAGTGAAATTTTCTCCAACCTTAGTAAAAAAATGCATTCCTCCATGGATG
>JZKD02S1874368.1:12147-25022 GCA_000966675.3 Picea glauca
AGCCTGCGAACCTCCCTTAAAAGTATGATTTCTGGAAGCAGACAAAGGTAACTTTTCTTAGGAAAGTGTTCTAGTGAAGAGCTTGATTTTTCCATCATCATTACATCATCATGACGACCAAAATTGTGGATAACAAAATTCCCCCCAAATTCTGATATTGGAACTAGTGACAGTCGATAGACTTTGTAAGCTGGATGTGTGTGTCAAGAACCAAAAGCACATCTAATTGGAAACCTGCAAACATCCAAGCATTGGCAGAATATCATGTATACCAATTTCTGAGGTATGCATTCCCATACTCAGATCATAGACTGATGACATCATAAACAAAGGTCATGGCCACCAATCATACACTGTGGATCCATGCCGTCACAATATAGCATAGCCACCTGAATACACTGTGGATTTGTGCGACAAAGTTTGAATCAAGACGACATAGCCACGAAACATACACAGTGGATCTATGTGTCACAAAGTATACATACTCCAGCACAACCTGGATCACAAATATAAGATCTAGGGTCTTCAATCTCGTCGCCCAAAGTATGAAGCTAACCATGTGATTACATGTGTTGAAGTCAAACATGGTAGAAACCACTTGATTACCGGTCATTGATGTAACCATTAACAAGTGCAAGAGAAATCACCATTGATGTCAATGAATCCCAAGGTACTATAGTACAATCCATCGACTGTGAATAAATGAGTTGATGTCAAACACTCGACGAAATATTTCGATCATGGGTCAATGATGTAACCCCACTGTCGAAAGTGAGGAAACTTGCCATTAAGGCATGCAAGTCCCAAGGTACTGAATAATTTCTAAGTCTTGATTCCGGATAATGAGTTGAAGTCGACGGAACAAAACTCATCACAGGAGGGCCTTGATGTATCCCCCATCAATGACACGAAATGAGTAACAGAGTTTGAAGGTGAAACAGAGCATGTGGAAATTGGACTTTGGACACAGGGAAGGCCGACACAGAGAGAATGGATAACTGCAGATGGCCGACTCAATAGAGGTTTCAGACGGACTTCTCTTGAACATATGAACGACATGAACAATGATTTGGTAGCATTGACTCAAAGACGACACAGGAAATGACCTTGTATCAAATCGAATGAGAGACAAATGGATTTCCCAAACCGGCTTCAAATGATGAATAGGGGGTGTCATGTTCAAGAGTGACACTTACTGCCAATCAATACAAAGATGAAACATATCCCTTTCCCAAATTTTCCCCCACCATTATGCAAGCTTGAAGAGGATCACATATGCTTGTTGATATAAGCTCATCCTTCAGACGAGTTCCTCGGAGTATTTTTAACGAACCCTAGGAAGGAATGGTTCGGTCCCATCACGGGTCTGTCAATGTTTGTTTAGCGAGTCCAGAGATAGTAAACTCGAAGGTTTTTCAAGATTATAGAGTTTGGAAAAACAATTAAAAGAGAACTCTCTCAATTCTTTTTTCGTACAATAGTCCAACGAGACCGAAAAAGGGTTAAACTATCACTCGAAGGACGCGTACTTCAAATACTTTAACGAACGTGAAAATAGCAAGATCGCTCAGCAATATTTTTATGTTTAGAGAGTCTGAAAAGAGTTTAAAGAGAACTCTAGGGGGGTTCCTTTTTTATATAACCACAGCAAGCCAAAAAAAGTGATAAAACGACGCTCGATCACGTTCTTATGTTTTTCACAAGCACAAGAACGGACAAAAAACGCTCGAGGTTTTATGTAAAAATCATAACAAACAATCAAAATCACACCACACCAGGAAAAATTATGTCCATAATCATCCATGTTTTGCACCTGCAAGTCATTTCACTCATTTTCACATTAGTGATTAGGTTTAAATAATAAATAAACATAAAAAACCTACATTTGATATAGTAAAAAGTAATTAAAATGAGTAAATAACAAAATTTACCATATCATTTCACATTGTTACCATTGAGTTCCAAAAACCCTCATTTTACCCTCTACATTTGGTGTTGATCTCCAGGAGCTACGAGTGATCATTTGACGAGCCGTCAACATCATCTTGGTAAGTTCTTCATTCCTGATCTTTTCATGGTTTAAAAATTTGATTTCATTGGTTAAAAGTTCAGTTTTAAGTTAGTTTTTTGAACCCTTTTTGTGTGGAGACATTCTCGCAGGTGGCCCATACAGGACCTATGAGAATGACGCATTCTCATAGGTGGGCCTTAAGCCTCCTGCGAGAATTTTTCACTGTGCATAGTATGGCACCTGCGAGCAACACAGAACTCAAAACATTTTGAAACGTTTAGCCAATAGAAAAAATTTATTTCATGAATACGATCATTAATCATGTTTGTATGTTTCTTATGCAGGTAAATAGCCACAACCATGGTGCTTGAGTGGCGAGAACGAGAACATGAGGAAGATAATGCAAGTTCCAAAAACCATCCTCCCACCATAGCTGCACTAAGAGACTGTGGTCTCTTAAAATACTTATGTATCCTGGGCATGAGAGCCCAAGTTCAATTACTAGAGTACCTAGTCCGAATGTGGGATCCGAACCAACAAGTTTTCATTGTGGGAGCTCATACATTAACTATTGACATCGAGGACATATATTTATTGACCGGATTATCCAGGCGTGGGTCCTATGTCAGTCTGACCGGCAACAGAGAAGGCAGGTTAAAAATGAGTGAATATTGCAACCAATACTACGTACCTGAGGCCGAAAGAAAGAAAGGGAAAGTGGCAATCTAGGGAGTAACTGACTTGACTCTCCACACTATTCTCTTCATTATTTCTCAGATGGATGGAAGTGTCGCTCCCCACATGGCATTGCAGAGCTATTTCCAGTATGCCATCGAGTGTAATGAGACTCGGGTATTTAACTGGGCTGATGCAGTATTGTGTAGTATCAAAAAACAACTGACTAAGTGCAGGCGTGGAGATCTGAAACAATTTGGATATGGATCTTTGTTAGTGTCCTTCTTCCTAGAGAGGGTCCTTGTGCTTAGACTACAGGCTGAGTGGAACTTTCTGGGTCCTAGGGATCCGAGGATGTTGCGGTGGTGTCGGCTCATGGCCCGACACGTGGCAGGACCAATCGTCAAATATGATGATATTTTCTTTGACTGGTTGCAGAACCAGATGCTGATGGTCGATGACTACGCATATGTCGGGTTGGATTTCCAAGGAGATATGGATCTAGAACTACCTAAGGAGGCTCAGTGGGGAGACCTCGGTAAGAAGTACACAAATTTTTGTTTTTAAATGTTTTTGAATTTTTATCATATTTAAATGTTTTTGTTTTATAGATTTACCTGAATACTAACACCAAATACTTGTTGATAACACAAACATTGGACCATATAGACCTGCTGGTAGTTCTCCTATCTAGCGACGAGGAGAAGCAGCAACACTATTACCTCAGTGTGCCGAAGATTACCAGATCGTGGAATAGAACTTAGAAGGCCTAAGAACAGATATTCGAGATATGACTCTGGAAGAGGTTCCACGATGTGATCAGTGTCACACTGTAGGAGTTTCAGTAGCCATGGCCTGACTGCTTCGCAGGGTAGCTAGGGCAGTAGTGTGTTACCGTGAACGCCATCCGTGACATCACTATGTAGAAGCTAGAAGCTTCAATTTTTGATATTTTGGTCTTCGGACAAACATTTTGTAAAAACAAACTCTTTTGATCATTATATATATACAGATGGTTTCTACTGGTTTACTTTACATTGTGTGAATTGTAATGTGTTTGATTTATAAATGATTTAAATGTCTGTCGAATACATAATTAGCTAAAGCATTTGTTAATGTATTAAGACATCTAGGAATATGTTGATATTCAATGTGATCAAAATATCATTCCAAGAGGCGAATCCACAAATATACCCTTAATAAAGTAGGACTTCGAATAGAATAGACATTACTTAGCTGTAGTACTACAAGCTGCGAGTCAAGTCGCACAACCAAATGATGAATTTCGAGAGAGATAACATCAACCAATAATTCAATAACGACGCTATACTCTGCGATGTTATTGGTTGCTCGGCCAAGACATACACCTTGTAAATATATAAGCTCGTTTGTTGGGGCATAGATTTCCCATGCAACGAAAGCTAGGTTTCGAGTACTACGGCTAGCACCATCAGCGAAGCCAATATAAGGTAGTGAATACTCCGACATCTGGCAATCAAACATAACGTCATGTAAGGGCAGAGACCAGATAACATCAAAAGAAAACTAAAGTAACACATGCATAGTATGATACATAAAAATACAAGTACTCTTGCACAAATAACTTATGCATAGTACTTCTTCAAGTACAACCCATTCCTGGGTTCACTCAAAGGTATACCATCGTAATGAACCAGCTCATATGCTCCTTTTTCCAAAACTTTGTGAACAATGTAAGGACCATGCCACATTGGTTCGAATTTCCCAGCTCCTAAGACATATTTATCTTGTTCATACAGAAGAACAAGATATCCTTCAGAGAAAACACGAGGCTTGACATGCTTGTCATACTATTCCTTAACACGTTTCTTCCGGGCTTCTATTACTAGAGTAGCGTCACGGCGAGTCTCGTCTAATCGCATAAAATACAACAGACATTCCTCTTCAGTAGAAGTATTGGGTAAGAGTTCTACATTTAGCTTCGAAAAATGTATCTCATATTCTATTGGCAAAATGGATTCCATGCCATAAACTAATCGAAAAGGCATAAACCCTGTAGCGGATTTAACAGATGTTCAATATGCCCACAATGCTGAAAACAACATCGTGTGCCAGCTGGTTTTATGAATTCCTATCATCCGTCGAATCATAGTTATAAGAACCTTATTGATTGCTTCGACCTGGCCATTATCTTGCGGATAATAGGGTGTTGAGCTATCATGATGAAGACCCAACTTTTCCGTAAGTTCATACATCATAAAATTCCTAAAATGACTACCGTGATCGGTAATGATAGCCTGAGGAATACCAAAATGAGCTATGACATGGATGAAAATAAATAACGCTGCAGTCTTTCCAGTATTATCGAATGTTGGCATCGCCTCGGCCCATTTTTTAAAATAATCAACAGCTACAATAATATAACCATGCCCCCCGGCCGAGTGAGGGTGACATGTCGTGAAATCAATGCCCCATTTTGAAAAAGGACCAACTGAGACCACAGGATGAAGGGGAGCAGGATGCGACCAAATTTTCTGATTGTAGCTCTGGCAGGCATGGCACTTCTGAACAACAGTAATGCAGTCATTGAAAAAGGAAGGCCAAAAATATCTTGCACGTAAGATCTTCTGGGCAGTAGCATACCCAAACATATGACCACCACATGCTCCAGAATGGCAGTCATTCAAAGCTTTTTCGACTCTGTCAAAAGTCAAACAACGTCAAAAAACAGAGTCAATGCCTCGATGGTAAAGAGTATCTCTGAGGATAATATATTGAGGTGCTTGATAATGGATACGATGGCATTCGACGCTAGACAAAGCATGCCAGAAAGTTTGAGTTTGGAGATATATAATGATATCTCCATACCAAATATCGTCAGTACTGATAAGGAAAAGTGATTCATCAAGTAAGGAATCTACTGCTACATTTTCCGTGGAAGAGTGGGGAAAGTCACAAATTAACTCAGCAAAAACTAAGGATTTCTTCGACATGGCATGATCGAATTCCAAGTCGAACTCCTGGAAAATTAAAATCCACTTGGAGTACTTGCCCCCCAACAATTGATGTGTCAAAATATGTTGCATGGGGTTACAATGTGAAATCACTATAGTTTTCCTTAAGATAATATAATGGCGAAAACGTTGAACCGCTTGAACAACAGCCAAAGCCAGTTTTTCAACATGTTGGTACCTGATTTCAGTTGAAGTGAGACTTTGACTCAAGTAATATATAACATGTTCATCATGTGCATCATCCTCCTAAACGAGAACCATGCCAATAGTATACTTGGAAGCAGCTAGATAAAGAAAGTAATCCCGACTATAATCAGGAGGGAAAAGAAGTGGAGCTTTAGTGAGGGACAACTTCAAAGATTCAAAAGCGTTGTTGGAAACGTTATCCCAGAAAAACTCTGAACCTTTCTTTAGAAGACATGTAAAACCACGAGTAATCTTGGCGTAATTAGGGATGAAACGACGAAGAAAGTTTTCCTTTCCCTGCAAACTTTGTAACTGGTGCAGTGAAGAAGGAGGAGGGAGATTAAGAATCACCTCAACCTTAATAGGATCTACCCGGATCCCTTGACATGAAACAATGAAATCAAGAAGATGGTCGGAATCTACGCAAAAGGCGCATTTATGAGGGTTTAGACAAATGCGATAGAACTGACAACGAACAAAAATTGCTTGAAGATGATTAGGGTGATCGACTCGGCGTAAAGAATGAGCTCGCAAATTGTCCAAATAAGGTTGAACGATATGCTTTATATCATGAAACGCATAAGACATAGCACATTGAAACATTGCTCCCATGTTCTTAATACCAAAGGGAAGTTTCCTATAGTTGAAAGTACCGCAAGGACAAATAAAAGAAGTTTTATGTTGGTCTTCAGGAGCGATGTTAATTTGATTATAGTCGAAGAATCCATCCATGAGAGAAAATATTTCACTGCTGGCACAGTCATCGACAATCTGGTCAACGAAAGGGGTTGGAAAGTTGTCCTTTGGACAAGATTTTTTAATATCCCAATAATAAACACAAACACATATACTACCACCTTTCTTATCAATTGGTACAGGGTTGGAAACCCATTCTGTCAGAGCCACGGGATAAATAAAACCGGCTTTGAAAAGTTTTTCAACTTCGAGTTTGATAGTTGCCGCTTTACGTGGATGGACAGGACGGAGGCACTGCCGGATTGGTTTAGCTCTGGGGTATGTCTTAATTTCATGTAAAACAATAGTAGGGTCGATACCTGGCATCTCTTCGTAACTCCAGGCAAAGATATCGCAAAATTCTTTAAACAAGGAAGTATAAGTGACAATTTCTTTGGGAGAACACGAAGCTCCAATATGAACATTTTCAACTATCCCAGGTTTAACTGAAATATCAATGGGTATCGTGGGAGAAATATTACTGAGGTTCCCTTCCACAAACACATCACGTGTATATCTGGGAATAGTCGATATAACAACAACGGTCGACGGAGTTGAAATCCGCTGGTAATTCTCGAGAGTGTGTTGTTCCAAAAATAGTATGGAACGATGATTCTCATTGTCCCAAGGGGTGTCCTACATGATGGACATGATCATCTTGTCAGTAGGAAAGATGACACAGAAAGGATCAGGAGACAACTCATCAAGAGATGGTGTAGAAAGGGTTGACGATTGAATGGCTTGGTAAGCAGACTCAACTGGACTTAACGGCATGATGTCACCGAAAAGAGGATGATCTCCTAGATCAGGGACTATCCAAGGGTCAAAAGACACTAGAATCTCATGAGGAACGCGGAGATCATATTAATAGAAGCAACTGACAGGCGTAAAATATCAGGCGGTGGTGGTATGGGAAAAGTACCCATTAACAAAGAGTCTTTTAAAAGACCGACTCCAACATTCTCGTAACCCGGTGGGGTTTTAGCTATGAACGACACGTTGCCAGTGCGAGTATCGAAATTAAAGAAGGCAATTTGATCAACCGTAATGACCTTTCCCTGATGAGGAAAATGGACTACATGGAAAAGTATCGACACAACAGCGCGCATGGAGTCTATCCAGCTATGACCAAGTAGAAGATTGTAATCCAGGGGAGCATCGAAAACTTCCACTTCAACTTGGACAGTTTTACCTTCTAGAGTAATGGGAAACGATGGAAGGACGCCGTAAGGCTTAAAACCAGAGCCATTGAAGGATTTCAAAGTATTTTGTGACTCATTTAAAGGAGGAGAGCCAATGGCTTTCCAACAAGCAAGAGACATTACACACATAGAGGCACCCTCATCGACAACAGTTTGAAAAATGTTCTTGTCAGAGACAACAACTTGAATTTGAAACGCGAGTTGAGGGGGTAACCTTGGAATGTGATCTTCCAAGTCAAAGACTATTAAATTCGTATCTATTGGATCGATTCCACCTATAGCTTTCAACGGATCCTTCCGTTGTGCAGGACAAGACTGGAGGACTTCAAGGGAAGACATCACTGAAGGTGCTTGGGCCAGATCTTCGACAATGCTATAGTTCTGAGCCACACGAGCATGAGGATTGAAAGCCGATTTTCGAACAACACCCTTAGGGGGTCACACGACTGTATCAAGACTCGGTCGTTTGAGATGAAGAGGATCGTTTGTAGGTGGAGCCGGTGGAGAGAGTTGTACCAAAGCAGGAGGTAAATCGTCAACCTTCTCTTTAGATGGAGAATAATCTTTGGCTCTAGTTGCAATGGAAATGTCATTGTTCTTAGAATCACCGATGCACATCAAAACATATGATGTCGTAGAAGTAGAGGGTTGGTCATGGGTGACCAAATGAGCCTGTTGTTGAGACGGGAAGGGTTGGGACAAGACTGCCGGCATAGAGGGTTTCAACGTTCCTTGAAGGAACTTAGTAACTTCGGCACATCGAGGACAATCCTTCGTGTAGTGATCGTCACCACAGATAAGGCAAGGTTAGCGTGGTTTGTGCTTATCCCAATATTCAACAGGGGGGGGGTTTAGTTTTCTTGTTTTGATTATTATTTTTACTCTCCTTATTCTTGCCTCTTCCTTTCTTTGATTTATTTTTACCAGTCGGTGTAGACTGAACATCGTTCACTTCAGAATTTTAACCGCTGGAAGGGGCAGGAGACAGAGCATTCTAAACATTAGAAGATGTGGATTTAGGTGTTGTAGTTGAAATGGAATGTGAGCGGGTATGAGAAGTACCAATCACACCATCAATTGCATGTGAGGCAACTGGAGCAGTTGAACTGCTGGAAGTACCAGGATGAGATCGTTCAGGTAGTAAATCGTAAAGTGTGCCTGTTTATGAATAAATGAGATCAAGATACTGAGCACGACTTATAGCCTGCTCCTTTATAACAACACCACCCATAGCAATGTCTTTACCATTTTCGTTCACGAAATATTTTGTAAACCATTCTGCCAGTAATTGATCAGGGAGTTCAAGTTTAATGAGACATCGTCTCCTCCACCACTCATTAATATGATCTGAGATATGAGTGCCTTTAGTTTGTTTGAAATAAGTCAATATCTTAGTCCCAGTATCGTAACGGATCAGTAACTGGTAATGTGTGAGAAAATCCATAGCTAAGGTGTTGAAATCAGAAAAGAAACCTTGTGGCAATTCAATATAACACTTCGCAGCCGAACCGGTAAGGGTCTGTTGAAAAAGACGTAGAGGAATGGAGTCATCCATCAGCAAGTTGGACGAACACCATAAATGAAAATTCATGACATGATTATTTGGGTCCTCTCCCGCCTTGCCATCGAATTTCAGAATATCCGATGGAAGCTTAGCAGGAATAGCAGGCCATTGGGGAGAGTGACGAATAGGATCATTTAGAATCCTAGACAAATCTGGAAAATCCAAAGTAGAAAGAAAAGGTAATTGTCAGTTTACTTGTGGATACTGATGGATTTGGGGTGGAAGCCCTGTCGGCAAACTAGTAGGACCATAAGCAGACTATCCATAGAGGGAAGGCCCTGGCTGATTGAGTGGCGACCGGATAGGATAGTAACCCCAAGGATTGTAACCTTGAGTTTGAGTAGGGACCTGGGGTTGAGTAGTTTGAACCGAACCCAAAATAGGATTGGTTACACTCGGATAAGGTTGGCCCATCGCAGGGACAATTTGCTGCCGCCCATCATTTTGAGGAAATTTTTGTAGAAGCTGATTCCAATACTGAGCCAATTCAGGAAGTATATTTTGTCCAAAAGGTGAGGCTGGTCCCCCTACTATAGGTATAGTTCCACATGGAATTTGTGTACCAACTGTAGGTTGCGTAGTAACTGTGTTTTGTTCAGGAAAAGGAAAAGGAACCGTACCACCCTGTCCACCAACGAGAATCTATGGGTTCGGTGCAACAGTCGGGATAGTACCACTAGGATTAGGATTACCAGAAGGAAACTAAGGGAGTGTCGGAATAAAACCGGGAATAGGATTCCCAGGAAAAGGAGGACCACCTGGAGAACCGGTCAGGGTTTTCGGAGGTGTTGGATTGGAAGCATTCAACAAAGCATTCAGTGCATGGTAACTGGGTGGTAATGTCAGGATGACATCAGGAATTCGCTGGGTATTGATAGGATCAAGAGTAGCTGCAGTAATTTTGGTTTGGACACTCATAGTATTTGTGATATGGGCCATCTCAGGAGGAAGAACAAAGTGGTAAGTAGTGGTCTCTGGTGTATTTTCTGTCTCGGAAGACACGGGAGGGTTGATTTCATAGATAGGGGGTGACTCAGTGCTGAAAAGGACTCGGCGGAAATCACCTGACCAAAAAGGATCTTGGCCTACTACACCATGAGAAGGCCCAGCAGTTTATTCATAAGATGTAACAACAATTTCATCAGAATAATTTAATCGCACAAAAGGTCGTTCACCATGGCGAATGCGATAGTCCTCTCTAGTATTGGTAATTTGAAAATCTTCTAGAGAGTCAGTTCATTCTACCTGTGGAGGCGGTGTGGTGACAACTGGAATGTCACTGGTTTCCCTATGTGCTGGAGTAACCACAGGGACTTCTGTCTAATGGGGAGAACCCTCAGGTGTACCAGTAGGCGAGGGTTGAGAGTCGTCCAGATGCTCTGGAGATAAACCTTGGATTCTACGAGAACGCCATGGGGGAGCAATTGTAAATGAGTGACAAGATCCGCGAAGAAATTCCTATGGTCAACTTCGAGAAACAAACAACACACACTAATAAACAAAATATAGGAAGCAATCACCAAGCAAACAATACCTTCTAATTTCGAAGCCACTAGTTGGTGATGAAATCCAACGTCGCAACAACGAGACGATAAGGGGCGGGGTTAAGGTGGAAAAGTTACACTGACGAACTACTTAACGAACTTACACCCTGGTGCAAGCTCCCACACATAATCATGGGTATACCCTCCAAGGAGCCCGAGTGAGTTTGATCAACGTCGATTCCAGGTACTGTGAAGACTTTCCCCTTCATAGTCACCTTGGGTAAAAACCTAGAGAGATAGGCCACTAAGGTCACCACAAACTGCAGTAAAACCTGGGGGAACAGTTGTTAGTCCGATCCACATGAAAGGGCAGGTTATCTAGCCCGAAATCAACTCAAAGGCTTCCACTCATCATTGTGGGTATACCTTAGAGTGATCCCCGTAATACATGCAATCTCTACACCGATGCCAACAAAGCAGGGTTAGTAACTCTGCCAACACCAATGCAACCTAGTTCTTGACCCTTGTGTTAGAAGGTCATCCCAGGAAAATATGTTGCAAATGGAATTTAACACTCCCTAACTCAAGATGCTATTGTGTGTTTTTGAGCTTTTGGAGAGTGTATATTTCTTCCTACTCCAAAGCACTACCCTAGCTAAATGTTGGTGTAAAAGAGCCCTAGAAAAGAGTTTCTAGATAAGTTTTAAGATTACGCAATGTTTTTAAGAGCTGTTGTTTACTCAAAGGTAACGGAAGTGAAACTCATGTTGTATGAATCTGACCCAAATAATGCAAGGATAATGATGAAATATAACACTTTTCATTCCATGAATCCTATTTATGGGAGAGAGAGAAAAATTTCCAAATCAGCCTTGTACTACAATGCAATGCACAATTTCCTTTCAAATGTCAATGCAAACAATCATTTATCAATGAAAAATCTCTATATGTCTTTTTCAAATATTTCAACAAACTCTAAAATTTGATTTTCAATGTTTTCTGAAATACAAAAAACAATATTTTGAAAGAAAAACTTGTTGTTCACTTTCCCATAAGAACTCTGATTAATGAGAAAATAAAATCAAATCATAAAGACCTAAACAAAAACAACCCAATCAATTCTTTCAATGAAAGTAAAAACAAAGAGTAAACCAATGAGTCTTTTCAATGCCAATGAAAATGTTCTTTCGAACCAACAAGAAAATGAGAAACACCAAGTACTTAACTCTCTACCAATCACTGGTTCTCATCCAATCAGACACATTCAACTCCAGAAGTCAGAGAGAACGAAAATGCCAATAAGAGCCAAGAAACGAAAGTCAAGCTACAAAGGGAAAGAAAAACCTTGAAACTCTAAATCTGTTCAAGCAAGAAAACTAAAGAAAGAGATATATAAATCAATGATCCAATAAGCCCAAAAGATATAATTCAACTGATCTGAGCAGTTGAAAAAAAATCAAAACTCAATTTCAAAATTTTCAAAAATCTTGCTCGCAGGCAAGCAATGTTACACAGTGTGAGAAGATAATATTCTCGCAGGCCACCTTGTAGCAAGGTGCAAGTGTTCACATTGGACCCTATATGCAGGGTGTGAACTTGACTGATTTTCATAGGCTGCAATTAAACACAGTGCAAGAACTCCTGAAGATGACAAAATTTTTGAAAATGAAAGCAAAATTCAAACAGGCTTCTGAACCCAGTAAGTCTATTAGGATATCCTGAAGACTCAGACACTGACAAGACAGGAGAAAAATGAAACTAGAGAAAATGGCCATATAAAAACTCAAAAACAATAAAGAAAAAGGGAATAGATCCCCAGTGGAGTCACCAATTTTGTTTCAGGATAAATCCGTAAGTGTGGACACAAACCGATCTCCCTAGATCCACCTAGATCTGAAACAAAACAGGATAGAATAATACATTTTCCCTATATTTTAACTGTTGAATGAACTAGGAGGCAAGAATCATGTACATACCTTATGATCGCTTCCTTGGGTCTCTCTTGTTCCAAGATTCGCTCCAATG
>JZKD02S1874368.1:25072-43749 GCA_000966675.3 Picea glauca
GAAAATGAAAGCAAAATTCAAACAGGCTTCTGAACCCAGTAAGTCTATTAGGATATCCTGAAGACTCAGACACTGACAAGACAGGAGAACAATGAAACTAGAGAAAATGGCCATAGAAAAACTCAAAAACCATAAAGAAAAAAGGGAATAGATCCCCAGTGGAGTCGCCAATTTTGTTTCAGGATAAATCCGTAAGTGTGGACACAAACCGATCTCCCTAGATCCACCTAGATCTGGAACAAAATAGGACAGAATAATACATTTTCCCTATATTTTAACTGTTGAATGAACTAGGAGGCAAGAATCATGTACATACCTTATGATCGCTTCCTTGGGTCTCTCTTGTTCCAAGATTCGCTCCAATGCTCTTGTATTGTCCAGACCACAACAAAACAAACCAATTGAAGTGAAGACAATTCAATATATTCAACAGTTAATCCATACATATGATCAAGGAGTTATGTAATAAAGTGACATCAGCTTTATGGGAAAGGGACATATTACTATATTATATTGATTGAAAGTGAAACTTACAACCTGAGCCTTGATGTTGCAAACATCCTTTCGATGGCTCTTAGCTTTGACACACACACTTGCTCATGCATGAAGAAAATCAGCCACTTTTGATGACCTTCCTAGTGTCTCTAGCTGTTGTAGTATCAATCCTCCATACAATCTTCCACTAATTCTCCAATCAATCTCTTGCTAGTTTTCTTCTAACATTTTCCATAAGCATTCTCTTCAATATATAGGAGAGAATAGATTAGTTACTTGGATAGGAATGATCCCAAGATATCAGGAAAACCAGTACTTAGATAACCATTCAAATGCCAACTCATCCTTCTAGAAGGCTTGAGAACTTCATCTTTTTCCTTTCTTTAGAATATGTTTGCACCCTGATAGTTAGGTACAGTGTGAACCCCTCACACTCCAGCTTAATGTAGCCTGCGAGAATCATGCATTCTCGCAGGCAAATATATAGGTAGCCTGCGAACCTCCCTTAAAAGTATGATTTCTGGAAGCAGACAAAGGTAACTTTTCTTAGGAAAGTGTTCTAGTGAAGATCTTGATTTTTCCATCATCATTACATCATCATGACGACCAAAATTGTGGATAACACATGTCCTCATGGTTAGGCTTTAGAGTTGGGTGGAAGATACTAAAAGAGATAAGGAAGCAAAATAGGTTGTCTCTTCTCAAACCCGAAAACCCTCCTTTATTCCTTGCATGAAACCAGTCACTCCCACTCCTCCTTCTACTCCCCTAAAGATCCATAAATTGACCAGAGCTGAAATGGTTGAATGCCAACTCAAAGGCCTTTGTTGTAATTGTCATGACAAATATTTTTATGGGCACCAGTGTAAGGAACACAATATTTTTATGGCCATCTTTGAGGATCTTTCAAAATACGATGTTGAGCCCCCCCCCAATGGTTGAGTCACCTAAACCCACTGACATGACCCCACCCTCCGACCCTCCTGAAGTCGAACTAGTCATTTCCATGAATTTTCTCACTGGGTTCTCTACTCCCCAAACCCTCAAGATAATTGGTTACATTAAGCATCAGAAGGTCATCATCATTATTGACAGTTGAAGAACCCATAATTTTATTCATCAAAGCATTTCCTAAGAAACAAATTTCTATATCTGTGTTGTCAATAATTTTCAAATCATGATTGCCAATGGAGGTTCCATGAAATGTGGTGGGAATTTTGAAATGGTGGGTCTCCAAATTGATCAGTACCACATGGAATCTCATATGTTTTCTATCGATTTGGGTGCTTGTGAAATTGTGTTGGGTGCAAAATGGTTAAGGACTCCGGGTCCCATTCTCATGGATTTTAAGGAATTAACCATGCAATTCCACCAGGAGGGCCAACAATATAAGTTCCAAGGCATCACCATCGGTTCCCCGGATATCATCAGTTCCCATAGCATGGAAAATATCACAAAAGAGGTCATTATGGAATTATTTCACAAATCCATGTCATTCAAGCCACTAAGACACCCTATGTGTTGTAGGACCTCCAATCCATCCTCTACAAACATCAAGTATTTTTTCCCACTCCTTAAGGACTTCCTCCTTTCCATGGTGTTCATGATTATTCCATTCCCCTTGTCCCCGATATCCTTCCTCCCAATGTTTGTCCCTATCATGATCACTTTTCCTAGAAAAATGAAATTGAGAAAAAAATTCAAGAATTGTTCACCGCAGGAGTTATCCATCCTAGTACAATCCCCTACTCTTCTCTCATGGTCATGGTCCTTAAGAAAGAATTTTATTGGAGCATCTGTCATGACTTACACTCCCTCAAAAATCTCACTATCAAAGACAAATTTCCCATTCCTATCATTGATGACCTCTTTGATGAATTGAGTGGTGCGTAGTTCTTTACTCAACTTGATCTTAATTCTAGATACCACCAGATACGTATGACCAAGGAAGACATTCTTAAAACTACATTTTAAACTCATGAGAGTCACTATTATGTTTTGGTCATGCCCTTTGGCTTGTGTAGTTCTCCCTACACTTTCCAAATCCTCATGAATCATGTCCTCCATCCTTTTCTTCGTCATTGTATCTTAGTTTTATTTGATGATATCCTCAATGTCTATAGTAAAATTTGGACAAACCATATTGTTCATGTGGATCAAGTTCTACATCTACTCTCTCAACACCAACATTTCCTTAAATGATATAAATGTGCTTTTGGAGCCTCATAAGTCGAGTACTTGGGTCATATTGTTGGCTAGGAAGGTATAAGGGTGGATCCTAAAATGATTGAAGCTATGCACTATTGGCCTCGTCCAAATACTCTCAAAATATTTCATGGATTTCTAGGGTTAACATGATATTATTGTAAGATTGTTAAGAATTATGGAAAGACTGCAAAACCTCTCACTTATCTCCTTAAAAACAATTCTTTAACTTGGACTACCGTAGATGATCAGCCCTTTCAAATCTTGAAGGCATCCATGTGCAGCACTCTAGTCCTGACCCTTCTTGATTTCAAAAATACCTTTGTCCTCGAATGTGATGCTTTCAGGAGAGGAATTGGAACAGTCCTTATGCAAGATGGTTTGCCTTTGTCCTTTACTAACAAACAATTGTTAGAGAGACATTTGGGAAAATAAATCTATGAAAAGGAAATGATTTCTATTCTATATGCAATGGATCTTTTACACCCTTATCTATTGGGGAAGTGCTTCCAAATTAAGACATATCATCAAAGCCTCAATATTTTTCTAGAACATTTTCCTTTCTCCCAGTGCAAAACAAATGGGTGACTAAGCTCTTTAGATATGATTATCATATCATTTACAAGAAAGGAAAAGACAATGTGGTTGCTGACACACTTTCAAGACAATATGAATATGAAGGGTCCCTTTTTTCCCTCTCCTTCATTGTACCATATTGGCTCCAAGTTGTTTTCCAGGAATGGCTACACGATCCCAAAATTTCACATCTGATCCAACAATTACAAGCCAATTCTCCATTTTCCCCAGGGTACTCTTGTCACAATGATGAGCTTTGATACAAAGGTTGTTTGTATTTAAGTAAACAGCCACAACTTAAATCCATGGTACTTTATGAGCTTCATGCTACACCCACAATTGGGCACTCAGGGTTTACCAAAACCTATGATCAGGTCAAACATTCTTTTTTTCTGGGATGGTATGAAATAGGACGTTCACAATTTTGTGGCTAAATGTGATTTTTATCAATGCAACAAGGGAAAAACAGTAAAAGATCCTGTCACACTACAATATCTTCTAATTCCACATGCTATTTGGAGGAATATCTTTATGGATTTTACTGTGGGCTTACCTAAATCGAGCAATAAATCGCTCATCATGGTTGTAGTTGATCATCTTTCCAAATATACTCATTTCTATTCTCTTCAACACCCATTTACAACCTTCAAAGTGGCTCAATTTTTCATGGATTAGGTCTTCAAGCTTCATGGCATGCCTCATTCTATTGTTTCTGATCGAGACCCCAATTTCACCAACAATTTTTGGCAAGAAATGTTCACGATACAAGGCACCCAATTGCATCTCAGCACCGCTTATCATCCACAAACTGATGGTCAAATTGAAGTTGTCAACAAGTGTTTGGAAACATATTTGAGGTGTTTTGCATCGAAAAGGAAATATCAGTGGGTTCACTAGTTACCACTAGATGAATGGTGGTACAACACTTCTTACCATACAGTTGCCCACATGACTCCTTTTGAAGCAGTGTATGGAAACAATCCACCTTCATTTCTCTCATACCTTCCAGGTGTCTCAAAGTACCAGGAGGTTGAGCAAATGCTTACGGTTCGATAGGCTATTCTCCGTACCTTCAAAGATATTTTGGTCATATCCGAGAATCAGATGAAGAAACATGAAGATCAAGCTCACTATAAACGTCAATTTGTAGAAGGAGACCAGGGGTTTCTTCGACTGCAAACTTATGAGAAAAATTCCCTCAAGGATGACCATTGTCATAAAATGGCATCCAAACTTTATGTTCCTTATACCATTCTCAAGCATCTGGGACAAATGGCCTATCGGTTATCTTTTCCCAGTGATTCTAAGATCCATCATGTTTCTCATGTCTCCTTAAAGAAGATGAATGGAACTAAGTTTCAAAATCAAACCAACCTTCCCGAGTTGGATGAATAAGGCTCCATATGGTTGCATCCACAAGACATTTTGGACCAACGTGAGCATCATCTGCTTCAGCTCACCATCAAGGAAGTGTTAGTCCAGTGGAAATATACAACTCTAGGAGATGCCACTTGGGAACCAACTACCATTCTACAACAATTTCCTCATCTCAAGCCTTGAGGACAAGGATATTTTTAAGGGGGAGGACATGTTAGGGACCTAACCTCCATAACCCATAACATAGGTAGAATAATATGTTTCCATGTAATAAAGGCCAATATTAATACAACCTAACAATAAGGAAGAATAAGTACAATGTAAGATGACCTAATAGAAGCTTCCGCTTCTAGAAGGATATTCCTCTACATTGTTCTTGGATAGACATATTTAGTATAAATAGGAGTATAGGGTATGAGAATTTTTTTCTTGGATATTATTGTAATATAGATATGCTCTGCTAGAGGTTTCCCCCTTGAAGAGGCAAGTGAATATTGTTATCATTAATCAAGGTGCTCTTTCTGGTGTTATTCTGGTGTTATTCTGGTATTATTTTGGTATTGTTATGGTTATATCATTGTTCTTATGCCATTTCTAGCTAAACTTTTTATGTTTTGCATACTATTATATATATATATATATATATAATACTACAAAAGTTTTATCCACACTTATGTTGTATATGAGATACTCTACATCAAGTTGCTTGAATCCATACAAGGTCTTCTTCCATTTGCATACATGAGTCTCTTTTTGGTATACCTCACAACCTTGAGATTTCTCTACATAAGCTTCTTTCTCAATTTGCTTATTTGGGAAGAATAATCTTTTACATGTAAATTTCAATCCATGGATACTACAAGAGGTATATCTAGTTTATTGGAACAAGTTGTTGTCATAGTCTTCTCTCTCCTTCTAGAAGAACCTCTCATTCTAAATCTTGTAATGCTTCCATTCATAAGTCTTTTTCATAATTTCTTACATACATTGTTCTTCATCACAAATTCCATTTCTTATTCTTTATTTCATCTAGTGTGTTAAAACCATGCTGGTAGTCTTATGATTCTTGGTATAATAACTAGTTGTCCTGGATTTTCTTTCCTTCTTGGAATCTTCATGTTCTTCCTCATGTTCCTCTTTAGCTTTTGGGTCCATGGAGTCTTCTATAGATTCCATGCCCTTCCTTCCTGAAGATTCCAAATTCTTCCTTTCATCATAGGAACATAGATGTAGATGGAAAACCAAGGATACTTAAGGCTTATTTTCAAAGAAACACTTCTTATAGAGTTAAACTGAACACATGTTTCTTATCATGGCTTCTACTTCCAATGGGGAACATGGAAAAATACTTTATAATATTCACAGATTCTTCAATGGATCATATAATTTGTTATTATCTCCCTCCTAATCCCAACTTCATTCCTGAATGCATGTTCTTCTTTTGGAATTCTCGAATCATCTTCCTCCATCTAAAAGAGTCTATGCTTCCCTCTGCATCCTTATTTCTTTCTGAAAAGTGTCACAAGTTTTATTCTAGTTTCTTCTTGATTATTGACTTATTTATGGTCTTACACCTTCTAGGTCTCTTCAAGTTTGATTCTAATTATGGCCCATCTAGCAGATGTTACTTATATAATAGCTTCCACATGAATTGCCACCAAATATTGTCAACATACTTCATCTTTTTCAAGTGCATTACTTGACTTGTATTCATCATAATAAGAATACTTATCTTGTAATTATTCCATAGGTATTCGTTTCACTGACCATATTATATTATAATAAATAGATATGCATGATATGCACAGGAAATATGTAAACATGGTATGTACAAGAACTATGTTATATAAGAATATTGTTACCTTGACTAGAAGAAAAAGTTTGTTTTGTACTGCTTGGATTTCTTTGAGGGTTCCCTTTCTTAGGAAATTGTTGCTTCACCTGTTTCCTTCATTTTATTTAACTCGGGATAGTGGTTCATGTAGTGACCATATTTTCAACAGTTGAAGCATTATATTTTTGACATATCATTTTCTTGATTTGGTTTCTTCCTTAAGACAAACTTCCTCTTATTCCTAAAATTCTTGAACTTTGTTGTGAAGGCTTGATCATCACATTTCTTTTGGAATTTCTATTTTGCGCTAATCCTTGATTCTTCTTGTGCACAACAAGTCCAAATTTATTCAAATGTGAGATACTCCTTTCTTGTGTTCATTCTTGCAGAAAACGCATCCCATGTCTTGGGAAGGCCATTGCATACTATATTTACTAGTTCCTTTTCTGAAATTATTTCTTCAATATCTTGTAGTTGATATCTTAACTGAGAGATTCTTACAAAGTGTGATGTTATGTTGTCATCATCATTCATTTTCATGTCACAGAGCTCATTCTTCATAATCATCACCTTTCAAATGTTTCTGACTAAGAATAGGTTAGTTAGGTAATCATACATCTTCTTAGATGAGTCAAGATGAGAGATGTAGGGTATCAAGTGGTCTTTTTACAAATTCCACTATGATTCTAATAGAGTTGTTCTCATTGTCCTTGAACTTATCCATAACTACAACATTTTTAGGATCCTTTTATTTTCCTACTTCAAACTATGGTTCCATGATCTTGCCTTTCATGATATCCAACACTTTGTTCTTGGAAAGGATGTGTTCAATCCTTATCTTCCATGTTCTAAAGTTAGAATCCCATTCTAACTTGTTTTATGACTTCATATAGTAAATAATGATTTCTTTGACTTGGTCAACATTTGAATTTGAATTGGTCAACCTTTGAATTTGATCAAAAGCTCAAATTTGACACCTTCTCTTGTTGAGAGTACCAAGAGGTGTGCTAGGCTAGGGAACACTAGGCTATCCATGGATTAGGTCGAGATCTTCACTTAAGGTTACTTAACAAGAGGGTTAGGGTTTTGTTGCTACAATAAAACTTTGACTGCAACTGCAAATACAACTGAGCAAATCCTCTCAATCTATATTTCAATAGTTAGACTATCTGAAGATAGTCTGGCCCCATAACCTATTAGAAAAATATGTGTGCTCGTTTCACCATAGAAAATATAGAAATATTGTCACCCAACCATAGGCACAAAGGCCACCCTGAGCACCTTAACCTTAACAAACAAATAATTATGGAATAAATACAATAGCAAACCAAGGTAGTGTAACTTTCTCCAAGGCTAGTGCACCAAGAAAGAATAACCAAAGACCAAGAAGAAATTCCAAACCATAACTAAGAGAAATTCCAAGACAAAAAAAAATGCCGGTTGCAACAGTTGTAGCTGCAGTTCCTCTCCAAACTTGCACACCACTATTATTATGCAGTTGTGAGAGTAAGAATGATAAATGAGCTCTAGCGCCCTCTATGTATACTACTCTATCTCACTTGATTGGGTCAAGTTCTATTTATGGATGCTAATAACTCAATATTAAATATTCTCCTGAGCCATCTTGTCTCCTAGGGTTATTATCCAACGTTTTATGGTTTCTCTTGCTTCCCAAAATATTATATTCTTTTCAAATGTTACATGTGGATATTAAAACCTCCCACAACTACTATAATATCGACATAGAATTGGTTTCAATATTAATTTAATACCATAAAATTATATTAAAAATTTGTCCATCAGTGCATTAATCTTATACGAAGCATCGATGCATATGTGTTATTGTTATGCATCGACACTATTTTGTTATTGATAAACATCGAGGCTTGTTTTTTACTACAAAGAACTATTGCTTTCAATTTTTAATGCACCAGAGAATTTTTCTCTGTAAGGCATCAATGCATATTATTTTATACAACACGGGTTCCTTCTTATTAATAGCGCACTGGTGCATTCTATGCATAAATACCCAGTGCTTAATTATTTTAAATCCATGGGTGCATTTTAATTTTAAAGACCAAGTGATTATAATAAAAACACTCTCATACTTAAATATTTTACTTCCCCGCTGCTTGACGTTAAGTGTACAACATCGGTGTTGTAGGTGTATGTACGCACTGATGCTTGTGCATTATAAAAATGCACCAATTTGTAAACATGTGATAACACCTCTGAACACCCATATTTCTTTATATTTATAATCAACTTCCATTATAGTATCTGCAAAAACATCCTCTATCGAAAACAAATTTCGTAGAGAAGGTTTTTTTTACAATTTTTGTGAATTTTGTAGCACTAGAAACCTCTGCTATAACCTCCTCTAAAATGTGTTTTCTTTGTAGTGAATAAATGTAGCTAGTGCATTACATAAACCAAATGGCATGACCAACCATTCATACAAACAATTCCTTTTCTTGAAGGAATTCTTCTAAGTGTCTTATTTCTTGATGTGTACCTAGAGGTATATCGATTTGAGATCCAACTTGGTGAAATATTTTGCACATTGCAACTGATCTAATAGATCATCAATCCTGGGAAGAGGGTACCAATTTTTTACTCTAATATTGTTCAATTCCATTTAGTCTATACACATCCACCAAGTACCATACTTATTTGGTACAATTTTGACAATGACCCACAAGGTGAGGTTCTTGGTCGAGTACAACCCTGCTCCAACAACTACTGCAACTACTTCTTCACTTCATTTGATTCCAGAATAGGCTGTCTATATAGCCCAATATTTGAAAATGGATATTCTGATAATAACTGTATTTTATGCTCCACTTCCCTCTCAACTCGTAGCCTTTAGGATCCTGGAACACGACTCTATATGCTTTTAGAAACTGGAACTCGACTACTCTTTCTCAGGTTCTTTTCGGGAAACATTTTATGGATCTTCGTTATCTCTTGATCTCCTATCTAATATGGTATCTGAGATCGAGCCTCCAACTTATTTTAATTGTTCAATATTGCTTTCTAGATATGCCCTGAGGAGGAACATATTGTGAGATATGTCAACAAATTTCTCTTCTAGATGCACAAATATCTTCTTTGCTAGATCTCAAGGGTTTTTATGAATAGATTCGCTGACCATGGCTAGGATTTTGTGACTTTCTTCTTAAACCAATTTGTAGATCCCTACAAATTCCCCAAGAAAACCTTATATGATACAAATATGATTTTTAAACTACCATGGATATTCCATTAGAAAGTTCGTCACAACTAATCTAATAAAATATTGAAATCTTTACTATGAAGGTTAATTTCCTTTAGATMTCAAACTCTTTAATTACTATTTTTTTTCTTAAACTRTATGAAATAGTTCAAATATGAAAAATAGAGAAMAAAACTAAATACACACACACCWTCCACAAACAAACACAAGATATAACCTGTGAAACTCAATATGAGAGAAAACYTGACTATAAGGTGAGGTTTCTCTTCTCTCTTTTCTTCAAATGAAAGTACAAARAAAGAACCACTCTAYGTGAAGTCTCCTTTGACAATATGGTMTTTATGKCTACAATAGAATATATCCTCCTCTATTATTCTCACAAAATACCACTCTCAACTATTATTATTAGATATGRAAGAAGATACAACAAAAAAGAATGGAACCCYGTTTCTTGCTAGTGTCCCAATATTTARCATAGCCTGATATCCATCTAAGGGTAGGGTTTTGAATTTCTCAACCCTCAATTGTGATAAGGTTTTGGACCTTTCAGAATATTTTTGAAATTCCATACATGGCTAGCCACATATGTGTGAGTAATGGGGGTTGACATGACATCCTCTTGTACCATGGTGGTCAACATGGTAGGACAACCTGTGGGAGGTATAATGTTTCCATGCGAGCATCTAATTAACATTTGTTTTCACCGTTGGAAAGGTATCAATGTGGAAATATGTTTCTTTCTCATGGGATCATTACTACACTTCCGATAGATTTAGGTGGTAAGACCATTTTAGTGGAAGTTGAAGTGGTCGATGCCCTTCTAGAATAGAACCTTCTACTTGGGCATACTTGGTTTTATGAGATGATGGTTGTAGTTTCATTCGTATTTGGAGTCCTTCATTTTCCTCATTAGGGGTGAATTGTGACCATTGATCAACTTACATATTGTACACTCAACCTTTGTACCAATGTGGGATCCAATGTTCCCTTTGTTGGTGATTCTAGGAATTCCTACCAGAGTGTAGGAATGAGGATGTTCAAATATTATTCTTTGATAGGTATGTTGTTGTAAATATAACTGAGAGGGGGGGGGGGTGAATCGGTTATGTATATAAGATTGAATTTTTTTTTTTTTTTTCTGATTCATTCTAGATTATTTTTTATTTTTTTGCTGATAAATTAGCATGCATAGATATACAATATTTTATAAATTAAATAGAATAAAACGAAACCATACTTTTCATGAGGAAACCATAAGGGTGAAAACCTCTTCTTCTTAGGATGTCAATCAAGTTCCAACATTCATGTACATCACAATATTTAATCTCCAACTCAAATATGAGGCTACAACCTCTGATCGCAAGCTACAACTTGCAGAGAGCACCAACTCTTAAGCATCAACTCCCAGGTTTCTCTAGCACCCACTAGATGGAATCTCCATCTCATAGAATCTCTTCTAGCACCAACTAGAATTTAGAGGATTACAATCCTCCATAGAACCACCCTACCACCCTGAATGAATCTTACACAACTTTACTTACTTTCTCTGTCTCTGATATGGTGTGTTATAACTCCATGTCTCCTCTGCCTTCTTCAACTTCTATATGCTTTTATGCTTCTGCATCGTTCAACTTCTATGCTCTGCTCTTTTTCCTCCTATGCTCAACAACACTATTGTTAAGCTTCTCTTTTGCCTTTTATTCATTGTGATGCTTCTGTATACTCTTTACTGCGCCACAAATATCCCCTTCTGATTACGAACTATGTCTCATCCTTCCCACATGCATCACCATAGAAAAAGAACACACTCTTTTATTTTCTTCATTTCTTTCTCACATCGAGTCCTCTGCTTGATCATCATGCAAACTCTTCATCTTCCCTGGTGGTTATTCTAAATCTTTTCATCATTACTAGGCGTTACCCTGAGATTCTTTGGCTTCTCTGGCAGTCATAACTCTTCGTATTCTCTGGTAGTTACAGTCAGTCATTTTTGGATTCTTTGGCCTCTAATTCCCTTCCTTCAAGTGACCACTGATGGTGACCAAATGCCTATTCAAAAGGAACTTCCCGTTCTTGGCCTAGTGAACGTTAGCTCTGTTTCTCGATATGACCTTGGGAAAAGATCTCATGTGACCACAAGATTGTAGGCGCGTCCAAAGGTGGTTTGTATCAAACTACTTTTTTCCCCACAATTTACCATGAGCCTCCACATGTCCTTTCTCCAAAACCNCATTCTTCATAATCATCACCTTTCAAATGTTTCTGACTAAGAATAGGTTAGTTAGGTAATCATACATCTTCTTAGATGAGTCAAGATGAGAGATGTAGGGTATCAAGTGGTCTTTTTACAAATTCCACTATGATTCTAATAGAGTTGTTCTCATTGTCCTTGAACTTATCCATAACTACAACATTTTTAGGATCCTTTTATTTTCCTACTTCAAACTATGGTTCCATGATCTTGCCTTTCATGATATCCAACACTTTGTTCTTGGAAAGGATGTGTTCAATCCTTATCTTCCATGTTCTAAAGTTAGAATCCCATTCTAACTTGTTTTATGACTTCATATAGTAAATAATGATTTCTTTGACTTGGTCAACATTTGAATTTGAATTGGTCAACCTTTGAATTTGATCAAAAGCTCAAATTTGACACCTTCTCTTGTTGAGAGTACCAAGAGGTGTGCTAGGCTAGGGAACACTAGGCTATCCATGGATTAGGTCGAGATCTTCACTTAAGGTTACTTAACAAGAGGGTTAGGGTTTTGTTGCTACAATAAAACTTTGACTGCAACTGCAAATACAACTGAGCAAATCCTCTCAATCTATATTTCAATAGTTAGACTATCTGAAGATAGTCTGGCCCCATAACCTATTAGAAAAATATGTGTGCTCGTTTCACCATAGAAAATATAGAAATATTGTCACCCAACCATAGGCACAAAGGCCACCCTGAGCACCTTAACCTTAACAAACAAATAATTATGGAATAAATACAATAGCAAACCAAGGTAGTGTAACTTTCTCCAAGGCTAGTGCACCAAGAAAGAATAACCAAAGACCAAGAAGAAATTCCAAACCATAACTAAGAGAAATTCCAAGACAAAAAAAAATGCCGGTTGCAACAGTTGTAGCTGCAGTTCCTCTCCAAACTTGCACACCACTATTATTATGCAGTTGTGAGAGTAAGAATGATAAATGAGCTCTAGCGCCCTCTATGTATACTACTCTATCTCACTTGATTGGGTCAAGTTCTATTTATGGATGCTAATAACTCAATATTAAATATTCTCCTGAGCCATCTTGTCTCCTAGGGTTATTATCCAACGTTTTATGGTTTCTCTTGCTTCCCAAAATATTATATTCTTTTCAAATGTTACATGTGGATATTAAAACCTCCCACAACTACTATAATATCGACATAGAATTGGTTTCAATATTAATTTAATACCATAAAATTATATTAAAAATTTGTCCATCAGTGCATTAATCTTATACGAAGCATCGATGCATATGTGTTATTGTTATGCATCGACACTATTTTGTTATTGATAAACATCGAGGCTTGTTTTTTACTACAAAGAACTATTGCTTTCAATTTTTAATGCACCAGAGAATTTTTCTCTGTAAGGCATCAATGCATATTATTTTATACAACACGGGTTCCTTCTTATTAATAGCGCACTGGTGCATTCTATGCATAAATACCCAGTGCTTAATTATTTTAAATCCATGGGTGCATTTTAATTTTAAAGACCAAGTGATTATAATAAAAACACTCTCATACTTAAATATTTTACTTCCCCGCTGCTTGACGTTAAGTGTACAACATCGGTGTTGTAGGTGTATGTACGCACTGATGCTTGTGCATTATAAAAATGCACCAATTTGTAAACATGTGATAACACCTCTGAACACCCATATTTCTTTATATTTATAATCAACTTCCATTATAGTATCTGCAAAAACATCCTCTATCGAAAACAAATTTCGTAGAGAAGGTTTTTTTTACAATTTTTGTGAATTTTGTAGCACTAGAAACCTCTGCTATAACCTCCTCTAAAATGTGTTTTCTTTGTAGTGAATAAATGTAGCTAGTGCATTACATAAACCAAATGGCATGACCAACCATTCATACAAACAATTCCTTTTCTTGAAGGAATTCTTCTAAGTGTCTTATTTCTTGATGTGTACCTAGAGGTATATCGATTTGAGATCCAACTTGGTGAAATATTTTGCACATTGCAACTGATCTAATAGATCATCAATCCTGGGAAGAGGGTACCAATTTTTTACTCTAATATTGTTCAATTCCATTTAGTCTATACACATCCACCAAGTACCATACTTATTTGGTACAATTTTGACAATGACCCACAAGGTGAGGTTCTTGGTCGAGTACAACCCTGCTCCAACAACTACTGCAACTACTTCTTCACTTCATTTGATTCCAGAATAGGCTGTCTATATAGCCCAATATTTGAAAATGGATATTCTGATAATAACTGTATTTTATGCTCCACTTCCCTCTCAACTCGTAGCCTTTAGGATCCTGGAACACGACTCTATATGCTTTTAGAAACTGGAACTCGACTACTCTTTCTCAGGTTCTTTTCGGGAAACATTTTATGGATCTTCGTTATCTCTTGATCTCCTATCTAATATGGTATCTGAGATCGAGCCTCCAACTTATTTTAATTGTTCAATATTGCTTTCTAGATATGCCCTGAGGAGGAACATATTGTGAGATATGTCAACAAATTTCTCTTCTAGATGCACAAATATCTTCTTTGCTAGATCTCAAGGGTTTTTATGAATAGATTCGCTGACCATGGCTAGGATTTTGTGACTTTCTTCTTAAACCAATTTGTAGATCCCTACAAATTCCCCAAGAAAACCTTATATGATACAAATATGATTTTTAAACTACCATGGATATTCCATTAGAAAGTTCGTCACAACTAATCTAATAAAATATTGAAATCTTTACTATGAAGGTTAATTTCCTTTAGATCTCAAACTCTTTAATTACTATTTTTTTTCTTAAACTATATGAAATAGTTCAAATATGAAAAATAGAGAAAAAAACTAAATACACACACACCTTCCACAAACAAACACAAGATATAACCTGTGAAACTCAATATGAGAGAAAACCTGACTATAAGGTGAGGTTTCTCTTCTCTCTTTTCTTCAAATGAAAGTACAAAAAAAGAACCACTCTATGTGAAGTCTCCTTTGACAATATGGTCTTTATGGCTACAATAGAATATATCCTCCTCTATTATTCTCACAAAATACCACTCTCAACTATTATTATTAGATATGAAAGAAGATACAACAAAAAAGAATGGAACCCCGTTTCTTGCTAGTGTCCCAATATTTAACATAGCCTGATATCCATCTAAGGGTAGGGTTTTGAATTTCTCAACCCTCAATTGTGATAAGGTTTTGGACCTTTCAGAATATTTTTGAAATTCCATACATGGCTAGCCACATATGTGTGAGTAATGGGGGTTGACATGACATCCTCTTGTACCATGGTGGTCAACATGGTAGGCCAACCTGTGGGAGGTATAATGTTTCCATGCGAGCATCTAACTAACATTTGTTTTCACCGTTGGAAAGGTATCAATGTGGAAATATGTTTCTTCCTCATGGGATCATTACTGCATTTCCGATAGATTTAGGTGGTAAGACCATTTTAGTGGAAGTTGAAGTGGTCGATGACCTTCTAGAATAGAACCTTCTACTTGGGCATACTTGGTTTTATGAGATGATGGTTGTAGTTTCATTCATATTTGGAGTCCTTCATTTTCCTCATTAGGGGTGAATTGTGACCATTGATCAACTTGCATATTGTACACTCAACCTTTGTACCAATGTGGGATCCAATATTCCCTTTGTTGGTGATTCTAGGAATTCCTACCAGAGTGTAGGAACGAGGATGTTCAAATATTATTCTTTGATAGGTATGTTGTTGTAAATATAACTGAGAGGGGGAGGGGGTGAATCAGTTATGTATATAAGCTTGAAACTTTTTTTTTTTTCTGATTCATTCTAGATTATTATTTAATGTGTTGCTGATAAATTAGCATGCATAGATATACAATATTTGATAAATTACATAGAATACACAGATACACTAATTTTCATGAGGAAACCATAAGGGTGAAAACCTCTTCTTCTTAGGATGTCAATCAAGTTCCAACATTCATGTACATCATAGTATTTAATCTCCAACTCAAATATGAGGCTACAACCTCTGATCGCAAGCTACAACTTGCAGAGAGCACCAACTCTTAAGCATCAACTCCCAGGTTTCTCTAGCACCCACTAGATGGAATCTCCATCTCATAGAATCTCTTCTAGCACCAACTAGAATTTAGAGGATTACAATCCTCCATAGAACCACCCTACCACCCTGAATGAATCTTACACAACTTTACTTACTTTCTCTGTCTCTGATATGGTGTGTTATAACTCCATGTCTCCTCTGCCTTCTTCAACTTCTATATGCTTTTATGCTTCTGCATCGTTCAACTTCTATGCTCTGCTCTTTTTCCTCCTATGCTCAACAACACTATTGTTAAGCTTCTCTTTTGCCTTTTATTCATTGTGATGCTTCTGTATACTCTTTACTGCGCCACAAATATCCCCTTCTGATTACGAACTATGTCTCATCCTTCCCACATGCATCACCATAGAAAAAGAACACACTCTTTTATTTTCTTCATTTCTTTCTCACATCGAGTCCTCTGCTTGATCATCATGCAAACTCTTCATCTTCCCTGGTGGTTATTCTAAATCTTTTCATCATTACTAGGCGTTACCCTGAGATTCTTTGGCTTCTCTGGCAGTCATAACTCTTCGTATTCTCTGGTAGTTACAGTCAGTCATTTTTGGATTCTTTGGCCTCTAATTCCCTTCCTTCAAGTGACCACTGATGGTGACCAAATGCCTATTCAAAAGGAACTTCCCGTTCTTGGCCTAGTGAACGTTAGCTCTGTTTCTCGATATGACCTTGGGAAAAGATCTCATGTGACCACAAGATTGTAGGCGCGTCCAAAGGTGGTTTGTATCAAACTACTTTTTTCCCCACAATTTACCATGAGCCTCCACATGTCCTTTCTCCAAAACCGTGGTTTTGATTGTGGACCACCTTCAACTTTTTAAAGTTTGTGCATATTCAATCCTCGCAATGTGATGGGACCATCGATCTCATGATCTTTATGGTACTCCTGAATAGACGGTTCATATTTTTTCTTTTACGATCTACGGATCAGATATAACTTTCCTAAATCAATGACTATGATTTATTTCATGATCCAGGCTTCGGGAGTTTCAAATATCGATCCTTGCTTTCCTTCATACGTCAATATTTCAGAGTTGAAAATCCATTGACACGTGTCCCTCTCAGATCAATGGTTGAGATATCCTTCGGGTCTCCAGAGTTTGGAGATTTCAAATCTCAACTTCTCATTTCTTCTGATTGGATATCTTCTAAAATGGAATATCTGCTAACATTTGTCCTCCTTAATCCAATGACTATCCTCCACTTCAGAAGTTTGGGATTTTTGACTCTTCGGTGCTTCTCTTTTCCATGAACGCTTTCACCTAGAGTCAATGATCTATTGACACGTACCCTCCTGAAAAATCAATGATCATGAGTGACTTCAGTACTTTGGGCTTTGAGAGTTTAAACTCCTATGCACTCGTTTCTCCCGTAGTGATTTCACCCGAATCCGTAATATTCTGACACGTACCCCTCCTGGTGATCAATGACCAGGGTCTTCTTTGAATATTCAGTGTTTGAGACTTTGGGACTTTAGGCTAGTCACTGCTTCATCCTCCTCTGAAGTGGTCACCTACTAAATAATTCATAGGTGGTGAAAACCACTTTTTTTCCATTAACACTTCCACTTACATTGTCCTTACACTGAACTAGATCTGTTGGAAGATTGGTTGTTGTCATTGATGTCAACCCTAGTCATGGGTTTTGGACCACAAGATTGATGAAGGTATTTGGACATGAAGGAAAATGCACATGCAGATACAACACGCATGGATGGATAGTATACGTCATGTTGTTTCTAGTGGTATGTGGAACGTCACGTGGATCCTCATGGCTGAGGAGAAATGAATTTTTGAAGATGACAAAGTGAATTGAAGAAGGAAGTACATGTAGGCCCTGAAAATAATTACAAAATAAGAAAGTATTAGGTCGGACCTAATGTTAAAAGGAAGTGACATAAATGGTATAAATAAACATCATTATACATTCATTTTACACAAGTTGAATTTCAGAGGAAATAAGAAGAAAAGAAGGTAGGATTTCAAGGGAGGATGAAGTATTTTGGTGATGTGTTCTAAGGTATGTTATTTTCAGTTCATCTTACCATTTTTTTTATAAAATTTTCTCTAGAACAATTCAGATGGAGAAATCTGTATGGTATTGAGAAGACATATCAAGGTACCTATCTTGAAAATTTCAGCTCTTGATTCTCTATAATTATGGAGATACACTCTATGGCAGATAGGGTTTATGACCAGTTTTGAAGCTAGTCAATAAACAAGTGTTCCGGGTAAAAAAAGTCATAACTTCTTCATAGAGAATCCAAATGAAGTGGGAAAAATTTCATTGGAAATAGTACAGAATTTAGTTTTGTGTCTGTGACTTTCAGAATCGGATGTTAATTATTCAGCGTGAGGCATTCTGTGCAAGTTCACTCTCCTGAATAGACCAGAATTGAATAAAGTATACCATTCTTTCAATAACCTCTTTTTGGGGAGGATTCAAGGAGTGAAAATTGGAGGAGTTTCAGAGAATACATTGAGTAATATATAGGATCATAGTACTCCAAGAATTGAAGAATTGCAGAAATTGAAGAAGTCTCAGGAAGCATTATCAGGTTCTATGTGATGATTGGTTGATGGTGATGATTTAATGTAAAG
>JZKD02S1874379.1:0-12215 GCA_000966675.3 Picea glauca
CCCTATCTAGGATGTATGAAGGAAGAAGTATTAATAGGAAGTTGAACTTGAGAACCCAACTCAAGAATGCTAAAATGCAAAAGGAACAAACAATTCAAGATTAATTTTCTAGGGTTTCCCAGTTCAAGGAACAACTAGAAGAAATTGGAGACAAGGTAGATGAAGATGAAATCGTGATGACTGCTCTCAATGGTCTCACAAGACCTTGGGATGCTTTTATCCAAAAAGTGTGTGCCAGAAAAGAAAAACTCAGATTTGACAGTTTAGGGGAAGAGTGTGGTTAGGAAGAAGCAAGAGTTGCAAACAAAGAAGTCATTCTAAGATAAGACAAAGATGAAGCTCTAGTTTCTCATGCAAATAAAGGAAAGGGAAATAGGGAGACCCACTTTCATAAGGAGACTCACTCTCATAAGGAACTTCACTCTCCTAAGAAATTTCAAAAATACCAGAAAGGTCAAAGGAGGAAAAGGGATTTCTCCTCCTACAAGTGCTATCATTGTGAAATGATGGGACACATTGCTAAAAATTTTCCTCTCAAGATAGAATAATACAAGAAGAAAAATAACAAAATACATCATGCATGTTATAGCGCAAGTTGTAGGTTGGGAAAATCCTGATCCAACCACAAATCAAGTGCTACAACTTGGGAATCCTACACCCAATGTCACCTCGATGTAGGTCCCACACTTCAAGGGTGACTAGGTCACTCTAGGGAGGCGATCTCGGTGAACCTAGGGGGATTGATAAGGAGATGGAGGGAAACAGACTTGAATCCCCTAGAGTTAAAGTATAAGTGAAGTGAAAGGTGAGAAGGGATGCCTTTTAAGTTAAGTGATCGTTTCCCCACAGGTATAGTACTTCTCCGGATGATTATACATGCCCGAGACATAAGGAAATCCAACTTGCAATGATATATGTTAGTATGGATCAAGAAGTTAAGCTTTCTTTCCCTAATTTTCAGAAATAGATAATAGTATATATCAACAAGTAAATAGTACTATAAGCTGCTCAATAAGTGTTAGAGATCAAGTAGAAAATACAATAGAATGACTAGCTAAACTCAAGATGAAAAGACAATATTTTAATACAAAAAGATAAGGTTGTTGTAAAAACTTGTCTACAGAAAATTATATCAGCCTTATGGCTGTAAAATTCAATGTATTACAACAAGAAAATTAGCCACTGAAATCCCCTCAAACTTTTCCAAAAAGTGCGCTAGACCAAGGAGAGTAAGTGTGCAAACTTTGAACAAAATACAATGGTTGATAAGAGAGTTATTCAATCAAATGAGTCAGGGTTTCTACAGCCCTAGGCTGAAGATGAAATTTTGTAATAGAAACAAGAAGTATCCCCTTGATGGGGACGCCCTAGTGGTTGTGAGGTGCCCAAGGCACAAGGAATGCAATCCACTTTACAAGAATTAAAAATGACCGAAAATTATGTTTCCCAATGCAATATTTTATTTCTCCAATGCAATAATAAATGACTAGTGCCTTTACTATTGGGTTAATGGGGTCATGAAAATAAATATCTAGAAAATCTACCTCCTTGGGGGTGTAATCCCTTTTACTTCCCAATGCAAGTTTCTCTAGCAAGGGTTTAAGCTAAGAGGGTGTATTCCCTTATACTTCTCTTAGGAAGCCCTTTTTAAAGCATTAAGATGAAGCATAAAGTGATGAAGACTATATGTATGACGTTATACTTCCCACCTAGTTCCTAGCACAATAATATTAACTTGAAACAAATGATAGCATGAAAGTAAAAAAAAACATACCAATTCAAGGAAAAATGCCAAGATAATCCCTCTTTCTCTTAGCGTTTCATTACTTTCTTGGGTGATCCCTGGGTGAATCATCTAGAAGGTTTATTCAAGGATTTTATATTTTACCCAACATCAAACCCTCTAGGCCTTCTTTTACTTCCCAAGGCAAGTTTCTCTAGCTAGGTTTTAAGCTAAGAGGGTGTATTCTCTTATACTTCTCTTACCAAACCCTTTATAAAGCATTAATATGAAGCATAAAATGATGAAGACTATGATGGGTGTGTATTCCCTTATACTTCCCACCTAGTTCCTAGCACAACAACCTTGACTTAAAACAAATGATAGCATGAAATTAAAAAAAAAACATACCAATTCAAGGGAAAATGCCAAGATAATCCACTACAATAGCAAGAGATAATCCTTCCAAGGCTATCACATAACTTCCTCCATCAACCATTCATAAATATAGCCATAAAAAAGTGCACAAGAGATAAAAGAGCCAAGTATAGCAAGAATTTTAGACCAAGTCCTCTCACAATGAGGGAGAGTTATATTTCAAATGAGATCTTATGATCTCTTATTTATAAAAATGTCACCAAGGTGACCTATCCATAAATTAAGGGGTAAAACACAATAGTAGGGGTCAAAAACCCTAATCTTTCCCCCTTTACAAAGTAATTCATTTAAAATTCACTTTTTCACATAAGAAAACCTTAATTTTAGAAGGATGTCACCCCTTTAAGGGACATTTTGGCATTAGGAGCAAGTCGTTGGTGTAGGAGGAGGGTGTCTAGGCTTGCCAAATCCACATGTCAAGTATCCAAGTTACTTCATTCATGGTCAAGGCCCAATTCTCCTCAAAATGTCCAAGTGCCAATGCATCAACCACACCACCAAACCCTAACCCCCCTAGGTGATGTGATGCCTCTATAAGATATGTTTTGCCTCTTCTAGGAAAAATGTTTGGCATGTGGGAGCTAGGTTATGTCGTCCATGTCATCTTTAATTCCTTCCAAGTTTGATCTCTCTCATCCGGAATATGGGCCCTTGGCATCCAACCTATGGGCTTGTAGCCCCATGGAATCCCAAGCTAGGCTTGTTTTCCAAAAACTATCCACCAACTAGGTCTTGCAAAGACAAATGAGCAAGCCCTCCAAGGATATCAAGTCATAGCATCATGATAAGTGAATCCAATCAATAAATAATCCATCTAAGCATGTGCATCTAATATCATTATATCAAACAACTAACTGCTCAAAGACACTATGCAACTTGTCAAGCTTGAATATGGGAGAGTTGATGACATGTCCTATTAGGTAGATCTTGACCTAGTTCAAGGAGAGTTTCCAAGAGATCCCTCTCTAAGCCCTATAAAGTGGATGAAGTGGTTGCGGTCAAGACTCAATGGGCATAGAGCTCATGACATACAAGGGGTTGTAGTGTCTCATTCATGTGTGCCTTTGTAGAGGGTGTCTGGTACCTATTATCGCACAATTTGTAGTTAGGATAGAATATAGATGTAAAGAGGTAAACTGGCGTAATTGAACCAATCCCACCCAATGTCACCTCGATAGGAAGGTTCTTTCTGTTTAGGGAGGTAAGGCCTAGGGGAGATGTCCCCGATGACCTGGGGTTTTGAGAAGTCAAAGGATTATAGGATAAAAGATAAATTCCCCCCTCASAAGTCACCAYCGAGTAGATAGTCTGGCTAACCAAYCAATAAAGAGAAGTATAACAAAAATGAGATGTACCTGCCCGAGACAAAGAAAMAAGAGATAGATATATGCAAGCTTACTCGCTTGGTTAGTACTTCATATAATCAATGACTATCTGATATATAAGCAATTGAGAAATAAATATTGATGAAGYCAATGTTTATATAATATAAATGATGCACAATATCAYTTATTTAATAAATGTTAAAGGAGCGTGGAAGTCAATTGTWACAATTAACACTTCATTTAAACAATGCCTTAAATAACCATTCAATTACTCATAAGAAAATGATAGTTGCACAATGAGTTTAATAGAAAAAGGATAATGACAACAATTAGTTAGTAGGGTTAGTCTTAGGCTAGGGTTAGAGTAGTTAGGGTTTTTTTCAAAGTATTAAGAGTTGTTTTGATCATAGTACTCACAAGCTAGGCCTTAGATCAGTTTGTTCCTAGGGTAAATGGAGTCAAAAGGAGGACGCAGAAGCTGAAGGATCAAATATGATAGTAAGACTAAGGACAGGAGGGTCAAGCCTTGAATTGTTTCTATGGCAAGGCGTCAAGGAAAAAACCATAGGGGAGAGAGGCTCACTTTGGTGTAGGGGAACTAGGCCTCAATTCTCTCTCCTCCTTCCTTAGCTCAATGGAAAAAATGGCTAGCTCAAAAGTTTTCATAAAAATAAGACAAGAGGGTTTTGTAGGAAACGTGTTGCTATGGAAAGGCTTCACCAAGCAAACCCTAGGGAAAATCAGCTCATCAAGGTGTAGGGGAACTAGGCCTTGATGCATTTAATCCTTCTTATCTTCAAAAAAGTAAAACTTATAGCATAGGAGAACATAGACTTGAGTGTTACTAAGGCAAGGCTCAATCCTCTTCAACAAAAGCTAGAAAGAGAAGAGTGTTGCTAAGGCAAGGCTCTATCTCACTTCAACGAACAAAATGGCTAAGAATTTTGATATGGACATGAGACAAGGACCTTCTATGCGTGCTTGCCCCCTAGGGTTTAAATCAGAAAATTATAACCATAAATGCAAGATAAATAACACTACAACCATTCAATTAAGAAGTTTTATAGAAAATTACTTACATTTAACCAAGAAATCAAGTAGCAAACCCTAGTTGTAACACCTTCCACCAAGATAAATGCCAAAAATCCCAATAAAAGACTTCCTTCAACAAGTGCACCTCACAATTTCATCCAAGAACACCAAGTGTAGTGAAAATTTCAGACCTCACTAATGAGTGAGTGAGATATGATGAAAAAATGAAGGTGAAAACCCTCAATTTATACAGTACCATGACCTAATTTTACATTTTAGGTCATGAAAAAGACCAATAGGGCCAAAATACTAAAATCATATTGTTTCACATTAAATGATTAAAACTAAACCCTAATCAAGAAATAGATAGACGTCATGCCCTTTTCAAGGTGGCGTTATCTCTTTCTAGGGAAAATGGAGCATCCTGGAGCAAAACATTAGCCCTCCATGGTCTTATCCAACCTGCCACACATGCCAAAACTACCCCAACTATCTCCCAAAACATCCATGCTGCTAGGTGATGTCATGGTCATGAAGGGTGACATCCTAGGCCTTCAAAGGCCAACATTCCACCGAAAAAGGGCACAAACCCCCTAGGTCAATCTCTGTCAGGGTGCCTCTGCAAGATGTCCTCCTTCTCTCCTATGTAAGCCCCTATGTCCTATCTCTACCCCATGTTGGGGTCTCAACATCCATCTAGTGGGCTCTTCAGCCCCATGGAGGTCCAAACTGATCATCTCCCCATGTGTACCTATCCAACATGGTACCTGTCTGTCGGGCATGATCATGCACATCAACAGCTATGCCCTCCATGGGCTCATAAGTCACAGGGATCATAAAAATGTTAATCACATCTCATCATCAATATTATTAAACATGTGCATAAAACCTCTATTACCCCAGTTAAAATCTCAAAGACATTATACAAGCCTGCAATACAAGTTTGGGGAAAGTGACAGGGCGTCCTGTTGGGCTAGTGTCCACTAGAAGAGGAAAGTTTTCGGAAGAGACTTCATCTGAGCCATGTAAGTGGGTGATGTCGATAAGGGATGTCCTGACAATTGGTGCAGTGAGAGCAAGGGAGTGCAAAGTTTTACCTATGGGTGCCTTTGTAGAAGGCGAGTTGCACATGTCCTGGATGCAATTTTTCCAAGCCCAATTCATGCCTTTTATTCTTTGTTCTTATTTATTTTTCTTCAAGAAGATAATCAGGGGACACTTCCCTGGCGTGGTGACCAGTGGTGGCAACATTACCCCCAAGTACTTTCATAGAAATGAGAAGGTTGGCTCATGATGAGACCCCCTTTCTCTTGGCCATGCAACCAAGAGTCACTACCCTGGCATGGTAACCAACTTCTAGTAATGTCATACTTCTTAGATACCCATGGACTTAATAGGTTGGCTCGTGATGAGACCCCCTATCCTCTGACTAGATATTTTTTTTATTATTATTTTTATGGGTCCCTGTTGTTTCTTGTTGAGAAGCCTTTTACTACTTTCTCGGGGATCCCTGGGCGAAGCATCTCGAGGTTCTATTTTTTAGACTTTTATCTTTTTCCAACTTGCCTTTTCCTTCTGGGCCTTTAGGCCATTCTTCCCATGAGGTAAGGTGCAATCCTCAAATGATAGGTCAACCTAGTGCCCAAACAACTTTAATGGGATAGATGAGCGGGAAGCAAGATGAAAAATTGGTGCTATGAAGGGAGCGGACGATGGCTTTTTGAAATCCCCCTAGTGGCAAACCAAAACCTATGGACACAGGCTTACTAGGGCATCCTGTCATTTCCCCAGACATGGTCAAGTGAGAAAGTATAATATCCAAGCATTTGTTAGAAACAAAAGGAATTAAATGCACATATTCAAAAGGTTTTGATGATCAGAGTGACACATACCATGATACCTAGACTCATTACCTCATGGAGAAAGAACCATCTCTGACACAAGACCAAGTCGATGGTGATGGATGTTGTTATTGTTGGAAAGGTAGAGGTGCTGAAAGGGAGAAAAGATGGGCCCTCTAGGTCCATGCCAAATTCGATCCAGCTCTCGGTACTCCATGTCTAGGACCTATGGGCCTCAAGACATGATCTCCTAGTTATCCCTAAAAGTGGGGGATAAAAATACCTTCGTCCATAATGCATTTTTCCAAGCCCATAAATTTTCTTTTATCTTTATTTCTTTGTTTTCTTTCAATATAGCATAAGGAGAGGTTGAAGGTCACTGCCCTGACGTGGTGACCAGATGATGGCAATGTCACCCACAAGGACTAGTGGAAATGAGAAGGTTGGCTCATGATGAGACCCCCTTTCTTTCAACCATGCAATTGAGAGTCATTACCCTGGTTTGGTGACTAGATGATGATAGTGTCATGCCACTAGATATTCATGGATGTGATAGGTTGGCTCATGATGAGACCTCCTATCCTTCAACTAACCTTTTAAGCATTCTTTGTTATATTATGTGTCCCCTTTCCTCAAAAATAATCATTTCATTGCTTTCTTGGGTGATCCCTTGAGAGTCATTACCCTAGTTTGGTGACTAGATGATGATAGTGTCATGCCACTAGATATTCATGGATGCGATAGGTTGGCTCGTGATGAGACCTCCTATCCTTCAACTAACCTTTTAATCATTCTTTGTTATATTATGTGTCCCCTTTCCTCAAAAATAATCATTTCATTGCTTTCTTGGGTGATCCCTGGGTGAAGCATCTGGAAGGTTTATTCAAGAAATTTATCTTTTACCCAAAATCAACCCCTCTAGGCCTTCATCCCCTTCTTCCCATAGAATGAGGGACAACCCCTTCTTGGTTAAATACACCCTAAAATCCCAAGAGATAAGGAAATGGAGGGGAATAATGATGGAAAGTGGTAAGTATGGTTGGGAATGGTACGATGGCTCATTAAGGTAGTTCCTAGTAGCAAACCCATTCCCAAATAAGACCACTTACTAGGGCACAATGTTAACCACCAAGGTGAAGCAAAGAAAAAGACATGATATCCAAGCATATATGATGAAATCTAGAGCAATCTAAGATACAACATAATCAAATGGGTTGAATATTGAAATGATTCTCACCATAATACTAACTTGTACCTCATGGAGCAAGGCCCATGGCCTTCCAGAAGTCAGCTGGTGTGGTGGATTCCATATGCAAAACTGTGACCATCTATGGTGGTGAATGGGTTTTCCATCTGTGTAAAGGGTATTGATGGTCATGTAGTCTCTCATCACTCCATATCTGCAATCTAAGGGCCTCGAGACATAATCTCCTTAGCTATCAAAAAAATGGGGATAACAATGCCCATGTAGCCGAAGATGATGAGCCACCCAAGAAGTCATCTAGAGAAGAGATAGAATAATATGTTTTGTTTTCAACTCTCTCCGGGACTGTGACACCTGTAAATGATACTTGGCTCATAGATAGTGGTGCTTCCAAGCACATGACAGGTAACAAAAATACTCTCTCCAGCCTTGAATATAAGAATTCCCTCTAGAAAGTCTCACTTGTAGATGACTATCAGTACCCAATCAAAGGAATAGAAGAAGCCAACTACAAGATTGATTCAGGAACTCCAATAAGGATGAAGGATGTACTTTATGTACCAGGTTTGAGGAAAAAAATACTTTATATTTCTTCTTTAGACAAGAAAGGTTTTCAGGTTGCATTTGTAGATGGTAAAGTTCTTATGTGGTCTAAAGGAAAAACTATAGAAGATGCAGGTGTTATTGGAATAGAAGAAGGTGGCTTGTACAAATTAAATGGTCACTCAGATGCAACCTTAACACACAGTACTGTAAGTCCATGTGAACTTTGGCATAGAAGGCTTGCTCATATTAACTACAAATCCCTACCATATGTGAGCAAGGTAGTCACGGGTTTACCATAATTAAAGGTTGATCATGAAGGTGTATGTAAATGATGTGCACAAGGAAAGATTACGAAGAATCCTTTTTCGAAAAGTGACAACAAAGAGGATGGAATATTGGATATTGTTCATTCAGATGTATGCGTTTCAATGTCATAAAATTCATTAAGCAGGTATGTATAGTATGTCACATTTATTGATGATTACTCTTGTAAGGCTTGGGTTTATTTCTTAAAGTTAAAATATGAAGTGTTTGAAAAATTCAAAGAGTTCAAAGCTTTAGTAGAAAACCTCTCCAAGAAGATTATTAAGATACTCGAGTTAGATAATGGAGGAGAGTACACTTCAAAATAATTCAAATACTTTTGTATAGATGTAGGAATTAAGAGGGATCTTACCACTCCTTACAATCCACAACAAAATGGTTTAGCAGAAAGAAAGAATCAAACAATCATGGAATTAGTGGAAGCCATGATCCATGATCAAGATCTTCCAATGCACTTATGGGTTGAAGCATCCAGAACAAAAAAATATGTCCAAAACATAATATCCTATAGTGCACTTTGATTCAAGACTCCTGAAGAGATGTTCACTAGAAAGAAGCTAGAAGTCAGCCATCTCAAAATATTTGGTTGTCCAGTCTATTTGCATATTCTGAAAGAGAAGAGAACCAAGCTAGAACCTTCCAAAAAGAAATGAGTATTTGTTGTATATTGTGAGGTCTCCAAGGCCTTCAAAATCTACATCCCAGGTTACAGGCAGATTGAGATCAGTCGAGATGTTACCCTTGATGAAGATGCATCTTTCAGCATATCAAGGAAATGTCAATTGGAAGAATTCTATGAAGAAGAATATGTAACTCCTAGAGTTGCATAACCTAAAAAAGAAGTTACAATTACTCTTGATGATGTTATATCATAGGATCATGATATGGTGGAACCTTAGGAACCACCTCGTGTGATCATATCTCACAAGAAGAAACTAGCTTGAGCATGTGATATCATTCAAGATGTAGAGAAGTATGGTGATCCCGAAGGAACCATGAGACAAAGCAAGAAGCCTAATCCATACTCCAGTTATGTGGATTTGATGTGTGATCTCGCTAATAAATAACCTACTCTCTTTGAATAAGTTTCTCAAAAGAAGGAATGGATGGATGCCATGACTGAAGAATACCGATCTATTATGAAGAATGATGTGTGGGAAGTGGTTCCCAAACCAGAAAACAAATATGCAGTATCCTCTAAATGGATCAAAATAAAACATGTAGTAGATGGAAGTATTGAGAAATACAAAACAAGATTTGTGGCTCATGGATTTTCCCAGAAAGAAGGCATTGATTATGAAGAAACCTTTTCTCTAGTAGAAAGATACACATCTATCAGAACCATAATGGCACTTGCATCCAAGATGAAGTGGAAGTTACACCAACTGGATGTGAAAACAACCTTCTTGAACGATGTTATTGGAGAAGAAGTGTATATAGAACAACCACTAGGTTTCAAAGTACAAGACAATAAGACTCATGTCTGCAAGTTGAAGAAGGCTCTATATGGTTTGAAGCAAGCTCCGAGAGCTTGGCATGGCAAGATTGATAGTTTTTTAATGAGCTTGGGCTTTACCAAGAGTAAATCAGATCCCAACCTTTACTTCAAGATTGTGGATGATGGACCAGTTATATTGCTGCTATATGTGGATAACTTATTCTTGATAGGTGAAGAAAAGATCATCATAGATTGTAAGAAGAAGATTGTCACTAAATTTGAAATGAAGGATCTAGGACTGATGCACTATTTCTTAGGTCTTGAAGTATAGAAGAGCCCACAAGAGATTTTCCTTAATCAATAAAAGCATGTTGTGAAAATTCTAATGAGATTTGACATGATGGAATGTAAATCTATGTCCACTCCTATGGAGACGAATCTGAAGTTATTGGTTGATACTTTGTTAGAAATAATTGATGTTACTCCATACATACATATGATTGGTTCATTGATGTATCTGATGAATACTGGAATAGATATATTCTTTTTTGTGAACACCTTGGGTCAGTATCTGATAGATCCCTGATGTGTTCACCTTGTATATGCAAAGCATGTGATGAGATACCTTAAGGGTACGTTGGACTATGGCCTCTATTTTATTAGAGATTGTGAATTCGAATTATATGGCTACATTGATTCACATTGGGATGGAAGTGATTCAGACAAAAAAATTGTTTCAGGATGTTTTTTTAGTTTGGGGTTAGCCATGACTTCATGGAAAAGTAGGAAGCAATCCAATATTTCTCTCAGTGCAGGAGAAGAGGAGTACATTGCAACATGCTCCGCCAGTTGTGAAGCCATATGGCTTCGGGAATTTTTGGCAAGTCTATTTTACCTAGAGATGGATGCTACTGTTATAATTTGTTATAACTATAGTTTCATAAAGATTTTAGAGAACCCAATGTTCCATGATAAGACAAATCACATTGAGATTCAGTACCACTACATTCGTGACTTGGTACAAAAGGGAGTTGTAAAGATCCAGTATGTTGGCACATATGAGAAGGTAGTAGATGTGTTGACTAAGACTCTATCTCGTGTGAAGTTTGAGTACTTCTTAGACAAGCTTGATGTAGTCCGAAAGGAATTCCCTTGAAAGGGGGAGTGATGTTGATGATATTATTGTATCCTGACCATCAGTAGGGCATATTGTTAGGATTTATATCCTAGGGGATTGATAATCCATGAACAAATCCCTTAAGGTACGAATGGATGGTCTATCAGAGTGCCTATGTATGTATATACTTATTGTGGTCAATAGTATGGCATCTCATTAGGATTTATATCCTAGGGGATTTTATTATCCCTGCACAGATCTCATAAGGTCCGAATGGATGGTTTGTCAGAGTGCCCACAATTGTTTTTGTTGTTGTTGCTACTGTTGATGCTCCTATCTCATTCTGTTGCCATTGATGTTGATGTTCCAGCTTCAGGTTGTTGTTGATGATGATGTTACTCCATCTCCGCGTTTCATATGATGATGATGCTCAGTTTCTACTGATGTTGATGATAAGAAAAACTTTTGATGATTTATAGATATGACAGACAGTGATATCGATGTTGATGACAATGTCTCCTCCTCTTGATGGTGTATTGATTCCAATCATTTTTTATTAATGTTGACATTAGAATACCCTTCTTGTTAAGGGGGCATGTTTAAATATTGTAACTTCGAAGAATATTCTACCTAAGAGGGAATGTTGAATAATATTATTATATTATATTTATTAATTAGGCCCTATTATGCCTTTGTAAAAGTCGTCCCTTTTGTGCCTTGACAATTAAATGTAAATTAAGAGTGTAAAGTGATAGGTCGACCCAAACCTAATTATAGGTTGGTTGGACCACTATTTATAAGGGAGGCTAGTGCCTCATTTGGACACACTCACCAACTGGCTCTATAGTGCGCAAGTCTTTGAGGAGAACCTACTGCAATTGGGGGTGACACCAAGGAGGGTTTTTGGTCTATCTTTTGATATCTCTTGGTTAAGTCATGCACTACTCTTCCTAGTGAAGGAGTAGAGGAGGATCTTCTACTTTGTTTTTGGTCCATCTATATTGAGGAAGATTTTGTTGGGTTTTCTTCCCCATGAGGGTTTCCCAAGATAAAATGTTGTGTACCTTGTGATTGTGTTTCTTTCAGTGATCCTCATATGTTTTTGATGTATTAAATGATCATGTACTTTGGATATAACTTAATAGCAACATTAAAACTTAACATGTGTTGTATCAATGAGGTGGATGTTTCTCTTTGAGAGGTATATGGAAACCCTAAAAATATATGTCC
>JZKD02S1874379.1:16714-35083 GCA_000966675.3 Picea glauca
GACATTATAGTGTAGAAATTGTATATGTAAAGAGACGATCCTTTGATTGTGGCATCATGGTTGATTTCAAACAATCTAGTCGAGTAAGCTCAAAAGATAAGAATATTATTGAAGGGAATCTACAATATGTTGGGAAAATATAAGAAATTATTAAGTTGGATTGTCGCACTTTTAAATGTTGTATTTTTAGTTTTAGATGGTATGATGCATTTGTAGGACACAAAGACATTATACCCATAGTGGATTGTTTTCTATAGATTCCTTGAGCTTCCTACCGGAGGATAAGGAGCCTTATGTTCTACCAATTCATTGTGAGTAGGTATTTCTTTAACTCAAATAAGAAGTGGTAGTGATCATTAATCTATTAATTAATAGTTTATTGTGATAATATAAGTGTGTTTATTAATCAATAAAATTTTTTATAACATACGTCTAATGTATGTATGTTTTTCATGTGCAAGTATTTTTCTATGAATATATTTTGGACATGAAATGGATATTTGTCATACATTATTATCCAAGATTAAGGCATGTATTTGACGATGCATTAGTGGATACTAAGAAAAACAATGATGGCCAACAAAATGAGAGAGAGGGATTAGAGAACATCGAATAAATTGGCATCCATGATGATGTTGAAGATGGTTATGTTCAGGCACAAGAAGATGAAAATTCAGAGTTAGATGTTGTTATGGAAGACAAAAATATGGATGGTATAGAAAATGATGATTCAAATACATATGGTAACAATATAAATGGTCTATAGTCAAATTTCAATGATGATGAAGATGATGTAGGTCAAGATGAGGATGATGATAATATTAAATACTTGAAAGAACATATGAACATTGACAATGATACACTGGATGACATTGTTTTGGACAATAATGTTAGTGACCAAGACTTCTAAATTTTCATAATTATTTGTAATCCATGCTTTAAAAATGTTGATTCTTATGGCCCAAACTTTGAAATGCTTCAATGGTATTTGTATCAATACAAATTACCTATTGCAATATCCTTAAAGTGTTCAATCTTTGCTATGAATCGTTGGCAAAAATAATTAGGATTACTTGGATAATGTTTAGCATGGTTAGTAGTCACTTATTGGTTGATAATGATTTACATGTGTTTTCAAGTTATTGGTTAGACTCAGACTGAACTAGGATGAAGAACCTATTCAATAACAATACATTAAATATGAAATTGCTAAAAAAATATAATTACATATATCGTATATGCAAAACAATCTAAATACAAACCATTAGGTTAAATGTATCCAAAGTTTTTTCATTAATTTATATTTTAAAACGAATTGAAATATTTCACTAAGCCTAATCCTAAGACCTTAACCTTTATACCATCTAACCCCTAACCCCTTGAAACATGGATGATATCGAAGATTTGTGGGGACATCAGACATCCTTCAGCCTTGAAACCCTCCCATACCATTAAGGCGTGTGTCTAGTATAACCATGTCAAATTTCAACGCATACCAGAACAATTTGGATAAATTTCAATGTTGGCCTCATTCATTGATAGCCATGTAGGGTCGATGGATGTCATTAATCCCTTCACCCGATATAATCCCTTCACCCGATATAATCCCTAACCCATTAACCATTAAACTACTTGCATGTGGACCCTATAAAATTAGTTTGGGATGTCTCAACTTAATAGAATCATGTTTTAATCATCTCGAAAAATGCCACAAGGAAAAGACAAATACATGGAAATTGGCATCTTCATCAGGTTTCGTTGTAAAGATGGGTATGTCGAGTTTGATCTTTATTGGCATGGATGGACAAATTGGTTCATGATTAATATGATGATGATGACGATGGAAATGAAAACCATGATGATGGTGATGATGAAGATAATGAATTCCCTGAGTCTTAAAACCCTCCCATACCGTCAAGGAATGCGCCTAATCTAAACATGTAAAATTTCAATGCATACAATCACATTTTGAAGAAATTTCAACATTGTCCTCATTCACTACTCATTGTGCGGGTTCGGTGGATGAAATTGGTGATGAGCACGTTGGAAGTTCCAATACATTTCAAGGGAGTTCTGAAAAAGATTCTATAGAAGGGAATGGTGAATGATGACAATGAGATCGAGGTGCATGATGAACATTGATGAAAGCATGGATGATCTCGAAGATTATGTGGGGACATCAGACATACTTGAGTCTTGAAATCCTCCCATGTTGTCAAGTCATGTGTCTAGTCTAACCATGTCAAATTTTGACACATACAATCACATTTCAAAGAAATTTCAACCTTGGCCCCATTCACTGCTCACTGTGTGGGGTCGGTGGATGATATTGGTGACAAACATGTTGGAAGTTCCAAGACATTTCAAGAGAGTTCCAAGAAGATTCTATAGAAGGAAATGATGAATGATGACAATGAGACTGACGTGCATGATAAACATTGATGAAAACATGGACAATATCAAAGGTTATGTGGGGAAATAGTACATACTTGAGTCTTGAAACCCTCCCATACCATCAAGGAATGTGTCTAGTCTAACCATGCCAAATTTTGACGCATACAAACACAAATTGAAAAAATTTCAACGTTGGTCCCATTCACTACTCACTGTGCAGGGTTGGTGGAAGACATTTGTGATGGATGTATTGGAAGTTCCATGACATTTTAAGAGGATTTCAACAAAGATTCTACAAATGGAAATGACGAATGATGAAAATGACATGTCCATGATGAATGTTGATGCAAACGTACTGGATGATCTCAAATATTGTGTGGGGACATCATACATCCTTGAGTCTTGAAACCCCCCCATGCCGTCAAGGCTTATGTCTAGTCTAACCACATAAAATTTCGATGCATACAGGCATAGTTTGAAGAAATTTCAATGTTGGCTCCATTCACTGCTCACTATACGGGGTTGGTGGATGACATTTGTGATGGGTGTATTGGAAGTTCCATGAAATTTCAAGAGAGTTCCGACAAAGATTCTACAATGGAAATGATGAATGATGATAATGATACGTCCATGATGAACATTGATGAAAACATGGACGATATCAAAGATTATGTGGGGACATCAGACATCCTTGATTCTTGAAACCCTCCCATAATGTCAAGGCATATGTCCAGTATAACTACATCAAATTTCTATGCATACAAGCATAGTTTGAAGAAATTTCAACGTTGGACCCATTCACTTCTCACTATGTAGGGTTGGTGGATGACATTTGTGATGGGTGTATTGTAAGTTCCATGAAATTTCAAGAGAGTTCCGACAAATATTCTATAGATGGAAATAATGAGTGATGACAGTGAGATGTGCATGATGAACATTGATGAAAACGTGGACGATATCAAATATTATGTGGGGACATCAAACATCCTTGAGTATTGAAACCCTCCCATACCATCAAGGCATGTGTCTAGTCTAACCATGTCAAATTGTGATGCATACAGGTAAAATTTGAAGAAATTCTAGCATTGGCCCATTCACTGCTCATTGTGTGGGGTCAGTGCAGGATGACATTTGTGATGGCTATATTAGAAGTGCCATGACATTTCAAGAGTGTTCCGACAAATATTCTATAGATGGTAATGACGAATGATGACAATGAGATGACCATTATGAATGCTGATGCAAACATGGACGATCTCAAAGATTATGTAGGGACATTAGACATCCTTAAGTCTTGAAACCCTCCCATACCGTCAAGGAATTTGTATAGTCTAATCATGTCAAATTTTGATGCATACAAGCATAGATATAAAAGATTTCAATGTTGGCCCCATTTACTGCTCATTGTGCAGGATCAGTGGAAGACATTTGTGATGGGTGTATAGGAAGTTCCATGACATTTCAAGAGGGTTATGACAAAGATTCTATAGAAGGGAATGACGAATGATGAGAATGAGACGTGCATGATGAATATCAATGCAAACATGGATGGTGTCAAAGATTATGTGGGGACAGAAGAAATCCTTGAGTCTTGAATCCCTCCCATACTATCAAGGCATGTGTCTATTATAACCATGTCAAATTTCGACGAATACAGGAACAAATTGAAGAAATTTCAACGTTGGCCCCATTCACTACTCACTATGCAAGGCCAATGGATGACATTTGTGATGGGTGTATTGGAAGTTCCATGGAATTTCAAGAGAGTTCCAACAAATATTTTACATATGGAAATGACTAATGATGACAATGAGGCGTACATTATGAATGTTGATGCAAACATGAACGATCTCAAAGATTATGTGGGGACACTAGACATCCTTGAGTATTGAAACCCTCCCATACCATCAAGGCATGTGTCTAGTCTAACCATGTCAAATTTTGATGCATATAGGCACAGATTAAATAAATTTCAATGTTGACCCCATTCACTGCTCATTATGCAAGGTTGGTGGAAGAAATTTGTGATGGGTGTATTGGACGTTCCATGACATTTCAAGAGAGATATGACAAATATTCTACATATAGAAATGACGAATGATGACAATGAGACGTGGACAATCTCAAATATTATGTGCGGGGTCAATGGATGTCATTAATCCCTTGACCAGATATAATCCCTAAGTAATTAACGATTAAACTACCTAACCCCTAAGCCCCAAATCCCTTATCCCTTGACTCTTAATCCCTTAAATTGTAACACCTAATCCCCTAATCCCTAGACCCCAACTCCCTAAATCCCCTAATCCCCAAAGCCCCTATCCACTTAACCGCCAATAACTCAACAAATTAACTATTAAGGCACAATAGGCGTTAAATTGGAAGCCAAATAGGAAGCCAAACTAGAAGCTAAAAAGGAAGCGAAGTTGGATGCTAACCATGAAGCTAAAATGGAAGCTAAATTAGAAGCTAAACTCGAAGCCAAACTCAAAGCTAAAATCAAAGCCAAATTCGAAGCTAAACTCGAAGCTACACTTGGCGCTAACTTGGGTGCTAAATCAGGCACAAAATTGGGTGTTAATGTAGGTGATAAAGAAGGCGATACATCAAGTCCTAAATGAGGCGCTAATAGTCCCTAATATAGCACTGAATTGTTTTTATTGACACAAATAATGCCCAAAATAATTCCATCCCGATAAATAACATCGACATTTTCAAAAAAGTGGAGAAAATACATTAAAACAAACAATTGAAGCAAAAAAGGGAGCTAAAATGGAAGCTAATCACACATATTTGTTGTAGTGATCTCTGAAAATGTCATTGCGAATAGGTCTTGGTATTCGTGCAGTAAGTCTACAATCTTCTCTACTATCTCATCACTCCAATAATATCCTATCTATGTAAACTTGGGAATCTTTGTTGTCCCAATGTTTACCTTTCGTATCTTTATCAGTTATGTGTATGCGTAAGACTCAAGCTATTTCCCTTATATTGCTCATTCTCCTTATGTTTTAGGTACTTGTACATGCATGGGATATTCCATATCATGTTATTCCTTAGCCACATTATAGCATTCCACTAACTCATTGACATTTATATTTTCTATGTGTGCATTACACACTGATACCACCTCCAACGACCCTTCTTCTAAAAATATCTTAGTTTGAATGTCTTGAAGCGCTGCATCTATGGTTGGGGATTCATGTTCAAATGTAAATGTGAATCTGAACCCTTGGACCAACTCTTCCCATCGTGTTGTCTCCCTGCGCATTTCCAATTCCAAATAATAGTTCTTCAGATTTTTGTCCAATGTGTGTATAATTATGTGTGTCCATTCTATTTCTAGTACTGAACTCCATAAATCCCTACACTTCTTAACATGACTTGCTCGACCATTCTCTCCTTTATACTTCTTCCCAATGTTTTCTTCCTCAGTACCAAACCTTATTTGCATGAGTATGTTGCATTGTGACCAGTCTTTCATCCCATCTCTACGTGCAGCCCATCATGTGGCTGGAGTCACTTTTAGGACAACATCTAGTTCTAAAAACCTTTGTTGTTTGGGTACCTACAACTCAAATTCATTTACAAACAAACTTATATCATTTAATCCATCGTACATAGGTGGATCACGTAGCTCTATTCCAATCCAGTGCAAGGATTAGGTTATGTGTGCACATCGTCTAGTTGACATTTCATGCATTCTTTGTTGCCAATGATCTAGAACTTCTTCGGAATCTAATGCACATGAACTGATACTTCACCAACTTAGCGCACCATCTACGGTCAGGTTTACATAATCCTCCATCCTTTCAATCATGTTATATAATTTGTCAATGTCATTCCCTCTGGTTGGCTCTATGTATCTCTTTCCTTCCGATGGGTCCAAGGGTGCAGTGACTTTCAAATATCCAACTTCAAATATCATATCCCTCCTCTTCAAGTTTATGATTTCCTGGTTATCAAAATCCCATTATAGTCCCATCAGTATTGGATATGGTTGATTGTCATCCACGATCTCAATCACTTCAAAGTATGCCATGATGCAAACCCATCTATGTTCACAGGTACTCCTGTCAAATGACCAATAGAGGCTATTTTGTGTTGATTCACGAGCCTTAACTGAACATGATACCATACTATTTTAGGTTTTCCCATCATCTCCATGTCTTATTAGGTAAACAAATTCACATTGGATCCCAAGTACAAGATGAAATTATCCACATCATACTCCACAATCTGTGCATTGAATATGAATTCTCCATTGGTTCTCTTCCTACGCAATACTCGATTTACTACCCTTTGTGCAATAGGAGATTCCCTTCCTTATCTATAGTGATCAATCATGTCATATAATGTACTCAGAACAATTTCATCTTTCATTAGATCTACAAAAATTCTCAAGAATTATGTTAGCGTTTTTCGTTGGCACAACGCGATCTTCTACATGAGGTGCATATGATGTTGATGTTCCTCAATCTTGTCCAAGTACTTATTTTATTTCTCTTTGATATGTCTACTTTTCCTGCTGAGGATCAAAGGTTGGAAAGGGCCCTGCTGACTTTCTTACCCATTTCTTAGTCTTCTTTTCTCCATTCGTCATATCAACTCCTGTTCTATTTCCTCCGCTTGTAACCATTGTTATTCTTGGTCCTTCATTGCATTTCTTGGTTGATATCTTCTACACATTATGATTTGGATTTGGGTTCTGGTTTCATATGGCTTTTCATTTCACAACTATTTGGGGACAATCCTCTTTCACATGGTCCAGTGCTCTGCACTATGTGCACGTTGTACACAGATTTGGCAGTTATGGGCCAAGTGTCTTGGTTAATTACAATTGTAACATATTATCGGTCCTCTTCCTCCCCTACCAAAATTTCCTCTACCTCAGCCTCTACCAAAGTTTCCTATGTTCCTTGGATTAAATCCTATTTGATTATTATATTGAGGACCCTTTGCTTTTGTTGCATCATTCTCCTCCTGAATATCGTACATATATGATGTGCTCTCCCTCATTAAGTCAAATGTGCGGAAATACTACTCTTCATGTCCCACAGACTTACAAAAATTGAAAAACAAGTTCCTTGGTGTACTTTGATACTTTTGTAGTAATGGAAACATAGTTGGGTGATGGACCCATTTCTTACATATCTCGCAATACCCTCCTCCTGGTAATGGCTTCAATGATTCAGTTTCCAAATACTACGTGAATGTTGGGAATTCGACCTTGTCATGGCCTTCAGTCTTGCACTTCATACACCAGGATTTCTCTCATTTCTCCTTCGTTTTGTAAATTCTTCCAGTTGAATTGTCAATGCAACCAATTGCATCTAAACCTGTGTCATTCCTCCATTGTATCCTACAGGAGATAATTCCAATTTCATTGCAATTTCTAGTGCCTCAAGCTGTGACACAACTTTTTGTTCTATCAATGGCCTGCAAATGTGTGGTAGAAGCCCTACAATAAACCATTCCTGATGTTGTTGATCTGGGATCTATAAATTCAATCTACCCATCACCTCCTTAAACCTTTGATCGAAATCCCACATTGACTCCATTTGCGCCTGTTTAATATCCTTTCGTTATGTAATGTATTGTGACTCTGACTTTGGCTTCTTGAACTCTTTCAATAACACTTGTCCTATCTCTACCAAATTCTTGGCATGTCCCATATGCATGGTACTCAACATCTTCATGTACCAGACCAACACACGTGCTCTGAATGTTGTTTCCAATTGAGAAATCTTCACAACCTCATCCTGTACATTCTTAGAAACCCAAATTGTCTCGCAAACAAGCAGATTTTGTTATGGGTCCTCTGACCCCACTCCCTGGAACTTTGGCAGCCTAAGGGTGTTTTTTACCCCGACCATGTTTCTTTGTTTATTCCCTCTGCTTGGTGATGTTGGTTGACTCTGACTCTGACTTTGGACACTACTTCCACTGCTCTAATTGTTACTACTTTGTCCTCTCTGGCTAACTACAATTTCTTTTGACAAGTCTTTGACTATTATTTATTTTTGTGGTGACGCACATGGGGTCATGGATTCGACATAGAACCCTGTCTGAGTAGAACTTAATGGTTCTTCTATTACTGGACTAGACTGAAACTCCTCTTCTTCTCCTCCTATATATGGTATCTCCACAATTTGGACTATTGTGCAAGTTTTTCTCCCCTCTGTCTCACTATGTAGCTCTCCTTTCTTTGCCCCATTATTTTTCCTCTTGTACCTCCTTTCTCCATGAAATACTCCAAACTTGTATTCTTCCTCTAGTATACCTCCTTCTTGCATCCTCGGTCCCCCCCTTCATTTTTTGTTTCTTCCTTCATTCTCTCTTGTTCTCAAACTATCCTCTTTTCATCCCTAGGTTTCCCTATGTGCGTGAACCCCCTTAGCAATTGGATTGCATTGTCATCACGCACTTGTCACACAACAACATCTTTATCCATGTACAATCTACGAAAAACTATGATATATATCTTCCTAGTATGTTATCCAACTAGAAATCAACTGCACGATTATTTGGGTTACTTACAGAATTCGGTTGTATTACCAACTCAGGTATCCAATTCCTTGGCATTGCAACTTTGTACCTTCCAATATTCTCCACTAATATTTCTAGCCACTCAGTTAGAAAAATTGGAGATTCGCCGAAGGAAATTTCATGCAGTTGTGTGTACACATATCTTTGCATCCATTTCTTGTCACTCATCTGAGGGTTTCTATTCTCTTGTCGAGGAAACTCTCGTTCCTTCCTTTCCAAAAATTTTGAAATATCCTTCTTAGTTGGCCTCCAAAACATTCCCTTAGTCACAAATTATGGGTCTCGGCAACAAAAGAATTTGTTGGTGTTGTGTGTGGTTTGTAAGACCCTAGGTTTGAGTTATCTATGACCAACAAAACCCACTAGACACCGGCCCTTTTGGCATCACCCGTTTGCGCAGATGAAGTCTCACCCAAGGTATCTATTGGGATTGGAAGAAGAAGGTTTCTACAGTAGTGAGGGAATGAGAGGTGACCATTATGTTCATTATTCCTTATTAGTTTTGTGTGTGTGATTCTATCCTTGTTCTGTACTAACTACTTAGTGATTGAGATTCATACTATCATTCTATTCCAGATTACTGCATAAACTCATTGTTGTAACAATTGTGAATATTTTACCATGATTAAACATAAGAAAATTCTATTCTACTATGCATCCAAACGAAATTCATAAGAAATCACATAAAAGACATACGACACAAGATTTAACATGGTTCACCAAACTCTGGGCTATGTCCACAATGCCTGTCTTCTTTATTATGATTTCATTAATTTCTTATGGCTTGCGCACTATGCTTACAAATGTATATCATAGTTATCTCTCTTCTCTCCTAGCCTAATCGCTCTGCAGTGAAAGCCTCTCTCTCTCTGCATCATCTCTTACATTTAGATATTGATTCTCCCCCTTCCCTGCCTATCCTATCAAACTTATTACTAATAGACATTTTCAGGAGTCTAGAACAGGCTCCACAATATTTCCCAAGAATAATCACATGGAGGAACCCCTATTCTCCCAACCCATTACATATTTATACCTAATATTTAGGGCTTAAAGCCCTATTTGGCTCCTCCCAAAACCCTATTACATTATATGGAAACTCCATTTAATTGGTTGTTCAGTTTCTTTCTCTTGCTTTTCCATATGCATGTTGCTTTTTCACTTTGACTGCTTGTTCTTCCTGCTTTTGCGCATCCTTCCATCTTTAGCATGTCGACCAATCATCCCTCCTTTTTGATCGCTTTCTTCTCCTATTGTATTCTCTACTTTATTCGCCCCTTTTATTTATTTCCTTTTTCTTCTTTATTCTTCTCTTACTACATGTTTTACTTCTAGGTACACCTCTACTGCTCACTTTCCTCCTAGATATGCCTCATCTGTGCACTCCCTAATCTTCCTTCTTCTCATGCGCACTTCATCTATCCTTAGGATTTTTCCCAAAACTGTATCCCAAAACCACCTATCCAATAACATGATTGAAAATTATCATGAGTACCTTGTAACCAACCATCCCTGAGTGGATGAAAAATTTCTGCGAGCATATCATCTTCAAACTGTTGAATGATCGAATCATCTAAGCATGAAAACCATTTCTTTGAAGGTAACACATCAATATTTTTCATTTGAAAACTACCCTCCATGTCGTAAATGGGATCTCCATCAAAAAGGAAAAAAATCACATCCCATCTATATGCCTCCCAATATATATTAAATCATTAATGTGGTGATCAACCACATTGGAGGGGTCCTCCATGAAATATCATTGAGACTCGTTGCTTCTTCATCTTCATGTGCAGGAGAAAATAATGATTGGAAAACTTCATCTTCATTAAATGGGAGAATGAATATTGATGTCTCATCGGGGTTCTCAACATGTTTCACTTCATCGGAGCTCTCTTCATGGACATGTTCTTTAAAACATTCTTCATTACTAGGGGAAATAGGTACTTCATCCAATAATTTATCAATAGGTAGAGAAGAAACTTCCCTCAAATTCTCAATTGGATCCAATGGAAGTATTTATTTCCTAAAAGCATCCTCAAGGTCTTGAATAGTATCTTCAAATTGTTGGGATCACGGTCCATAATGCTTGAGAAATTCTCGGATGAATATGCTTGTAGAGGCTAATCCCTTTGTGATACAAGTAGACCTGATCAAATTTCTTTGTTTCTTATCTAGATATAAAAATAACAATTGTGTCAGGACATCATCTTGGGTTATCTCATGTATACCAATGTATTCGGTAAATCTGACAACATGTGTAATGGTCGAACATGGATCACCATCAAATTTTGGGATATCATACCACCGTTTTGGCAGGAATTGATCATATACTTCCATGATACATCAATGGAGTCACCAAATGAACTCTATGAAAGGCTCATAAAGAATTACGAGGGAACTTCCCTCAAATAGAGTCGGTAGGAAAGCTAGGTAAAGGATTTGGGGTAGATTTTCTAAGTGTCATTATGGGTCAAAAAGGATTCAAAATCCTCCCCAACAATGATGCCAAAAATTTTATCGTGCATTTTTTAGTTTGGGAAAATCCCAACCCAAGCAAAAATTGTGTGACACAACTAGGCACACCTATCACTGTTAATTCAATATATATCCCCCTCGTTTTAGTGAAGGGAAAATCCAATACAAGGGAGGATTCATGGGTAACCCTAAGGGGATTACAAGGGGAGAAGAAAGGAGATAGAATAATGCCCCTAGAGGTCAAGGTATAAGATGGATTTGAGGCTTGAGGAGAGAGTCTTTGGAGTTGGTAAATGGTTTCCAAGGTTGTGTGCCTACAAAACATTGTTAGACAAACCAAAACAAGATCAAATATGATGATATAAGCCTCAATACAAGTGGGGAATCAACAAGAAATATTGTTTTCCCAAAATTGCAGTTGTAAGGAAATATATATCAGCAGTGAAGAAGTTATGACAAGTGCAAATTAAACCATCAAAATCAAGTGTATGATATTGGAAAATAAACCTTGCAACTAGTACACAATGTTCCAATGTTTAGACCAATACTTTGATGACAAATGAGGGTTGTTAATGAGTGTTATCAATAAGTATTTATGAGAGCCCTATTATCCCCATTTTGTGGGATAACTAAGGATATTATGTCTCGAGGCCCTCAAGTTGCAGATATGGAGTGTCAAGAGACTACATGACCAACAATATCCACTTGTGTAGATGAAGACCATTCTCACCACCATAGAGGTCATAGATTTTCAGATTGCATCCATCACACCAACTCTCTTCCAAAAGGCACTGGACCTTGCTCCATGAGGTACAAGTCAAGTATTATGGTAAGTGTCATTTCAATATTTGAGGCATTTGAGTATGTTGTATCTTAGACTGCTTTAGATTTCATGACATATGCTTGTACATTATTCCTTTTTCCCTGCTTCACCTTGGTGGTTGACATTGTTCCCTAGTAAGTGGTCTTCCTTAGGAATGGGTTTTCTACTAGAAACTCCCTTGAAGATCCATCATACCGTTCTCAGCCATACTTACTACTTTTCATCACTTAAACCCCCCATTTCCTTGTATCTTGGGATCTTAGGGTGTATTGACCCAAGAATGGGTTGTCCCTCATTCTATGGGAAGAAGGGGTTGAAGTCCCAAAGGGATTGTTGTTGGGTAAAAGATAAAATCCCATATATAAACCTTCTAGATGCTTTGCTCAGGAATCCCCCAAGAAAGAAATGAAATGATTATCTGTAAGAAAAGGGGGACCCACAAGAATAAAGTATAGAATGAATAGGGGGTTAGTTGGAGGATAGGAGGTCCCATCATGAGCCAGCCTATCATGATCATGGGTATCTAGAGATATTACATTACCATCATCTGGCCACCAAGCTAGGATAGTGGCTCTTAGTTGCACAACTGAGAGAAAGGGGGTCTCATCAAATTCCATCATTCTCATCTCCACAAGGTATTTGTGAGTGACATTGTCATTATCTGGACACCACACCATGACAGTGGCCTTCAACTCATCCTTAAAATATGAAAGAAGCGAAGAATGACAAAACGATGGGCTTGAAAAAATTGCAGTGCAAATGAAGGTGTCACACACCCTCTACAAAAGAACCCACAAATGGGACACTACAACCCCTTGTATTTCATGAACCCCGTGCCCATTGAGTCTTGATCTTTAACCACTTCATCCACCTTACATGTCTTAGAGAGGGATCACTTGGAAACACTCCTTGACCTAGGTATATATCTACCCAATAGGACACCCTGTCAACCCTCCCATATCCAAGCTTGTCAAGTCACATAATGACTTTGAGCACTTACTTGTTTGAAAGGGTAATATTTGATGCACATGCTTAGGTGGATCATTTATTGATTTGATTTACTCATCATGATACTTTGACTTGATATCCTTGGAGGGCGTGTTTATTTCTCTTTACAGGACCTAGTTGGTGGACAGTTTTGGAGGAACAAGCCTAGCCTGGGATTCTATGGGGCTTGAAGCCCACAGGTTGGATGCCAAGATCCTGCATGCCAGATGAGAGATACATACCTATGGAGGCGTAGAGGACACCTTGGATGACATGACCTAGCCCTTGCATGCCAAACATTTTTCCTAGGAGAGGAAAAACATCATCTTTTGAAGGCTTAATGTCATGCTTGAGGGGCTTGAGGTGGTGATGAGTACACATGGAATGTTTTGAAGGAAGGAACCCTTGTATAATGGAATGGAAGGTTAGATTTGTCACACTTGGCCTTTGGAGGCCCAACCCTATCATCTCCAACTCAACGTTTGACCTAAAAGTGCCAAACGTCCCTCCTAAAGGGGTGACGTCACTCTTAGGGTTTTCATTTGTGCAAAAAGTGAATTTAAAGATGAATTTAAAGATGAATTGTTTAATATTGTTAGTTTGCAAGGGGTAATATAAGGGTTGTGGACCCTTTGTCTTATTTTTTACCCTTGCTAATGTGGACAAACTATGTTAGTGACATTTTGTATAAATAGAGATCATAAGATCTCATTTTGAAATCACAACTCTCCCATTGTGAGAAGTATTGGACTGGAATTTTTGCTCTCTTTGGCTAGTTTCTCTCTTGTGCTCTTGTGTATGGCTATATCTTTGGTTATTGGTTGATGGAAGTGATGTTCTAGCCTTAGAAGCTGCTTCTTTTCTATTTGTGGTGGTTTATCTTAGCATTTCCTTGAATTGGTAAGGATTTTTACATTGTGCTATCATTTTTTTATTCAAGTCAATGTTATTTTGATAGATCTAGGTGGGAAGTATAAGGGAATACACCCAACCATATCCTCCATCACTTTATGCTTAAATTATATTGGTTTAACAAGGGTTTTCTAAGAAAAGTATAAGTGCATACACCCTCTTAGCCTAAATGCTAGCTAGGGATACTTGCCTTGGGGAGTAAGAGGATTTCACCCCCAAGGAGGTAGTACCTATAGCTCTTTATTTGCTTGACTCCATTAACCCAATCATTAAAGGCACTAGTCATTACTTGTTGCATTGGAAAAATAAATTGCTTCCTTGGTAAACGTGAACTTTTCAAGTTTTGAAGTTGTCTCCTTAGGAAGTTGTTCCTTGAGCCTTTGGCTCTCTTGCCTCATTGAGACGTCCTCTTTCAAACATTAATTATTTATTCTATTACAAAACTAACCTACAACAATAAGGCTACAAAAAATCTAACCCTTTAACCCCTAATAATTCCTAAAGTGACCCTAGGACTAACCCATAATTTTTCCCTAATTCTCTACTGACCCTAGCACACTTGTTGGGCTAGTTAGAAGTGGTTTCTAGTGGCTGATTTTTCTACTATTAATATTAGTTTGTTATATCCATAAGGCTGATAAATGTCACTGGAGCAAGCTTTTGTTTCAACCTTGTGTTTTTTTCTAGAGTATTGCTTAATCATTGATGAGTTGAGATAACTCTCGCTAGCTTGTATCTTGTTTATTTTATCATATTCTTAGCACTTATATTGCACCCTTTACTATATTTTATGAGCTGATATATATCATTTACGTTTTCTGCAATTAGGAACAACAATATTAACTTTCTTTTCCAGCTAACATATTTCAAGCATCCTTGGTTTTCATTGTGTCTCGGGTAGGTACTTTACTTTCGCCAGGACACTCAACTCACTTGGAAAACCTTAATCCTTCCCAAGACTCTTTTCCAAGCTCTTCCTATCATTTATAATTTACCTCTAGGGACATCCATTCATACTTATCATTTTTCATCTTAATTCTCCCTAGGGTCATCGAGATTCACCCCTTGAGGTGACTACCTCACCTCTAAAGTGACGGGAACACCTGCCTAAGGTGACAGTGGGTAGGTTCTCTCCCAGTTGTTTCCAATTGGTGGTTAGGTCAGACTTTTCCCAACCTACAACTTGTCCGATAACAAGCCCAATGGTTGTAGAATTTTTTTTCTACAATAACAAGTTCTAACCACCAAAATCAGCAAGTAAGCCACCCAAACAATAGCTCTTAAATAGTAGATCAATTATCACAACTTGCAAGTAAATTTCAATTGTGGAAAAGTGAATAAACTGAGTGATAAAGAGTGTTTTGTTGCAGCCCTAATGGTTTTAGATTAATGCTTATTAAAGTAAACCAATCACTTAGTAAATCAATATGCCCTTGGGGGGCAAGATAGCCAATATCATGTAAAATTTTAATCCAACTTTAAACAATTCAATCTCTTAACTTTCACATTTACCAATGCAACAATATTCAATCTCCAATGCAATTAGTTCCTTATCTATTAGGTTAATGGAATCTCTTGCTTGATCAAAACCAAGTTAAACTAGGTTTTGATGATCTTCTATGGGTGTAAACCCTCTTTCTCCCTAGAGAAGATAAACCCTAGCAAGGTTTTGCTACAAGTGTGTAAACCCTCTTACTCCTTGGAGCAATCYTTAAGCCTTTTCAATAACAATAGAAGAAAATTCCKTTATGGAGGGTGTATGCCCTTATACTCCTCCAAGGGTTTGATTATGTAACCTTGAAATTAAGAAGAAAAACACAAGATTGCATAAATTCCTTACCTAATCCAAGAAATACCATGCAAAACCCTTACTTATCAAAGAAATTCCATCCATTTTCCAAGAAGAAAGCATCCAAGAGAAATCACTAGCCTTTATTCCACCAATAGACAAGTGTTGCATCCATAATGACCAAAAAATAAGAGAGAGTGAATTGCCCAAGAGGGCTGAAATTTCAGTCCAAGAGAAAATGCTCAAGCGATGAGTTATGATTTTGTGACAAGTGACTTGCTTCATATTTATATGTGGAAAATCAACCCTAGTTTGTCCACTTTTTACAATTAAATCCATAATTTTAGGCTAAAACATAAGTTACAAAGCTAAATAAGAAAATTGTTTTTCCTTTTTTTCCACATGGGCTACAAGATGACCAAAAATAATCAAATGATGGGATGTTATCCCACAAAAACTTTCTCCAAGGTGGCATGTGCGATGGGAAATCCTCCAAAGGATAGGACATCAAGCTAGAAGAGTGTCGCATCATCCCCAAATCAAGCAATGGAGTGGGGCTTCAAGCCCACAACATCACGAAATGTGCAAATCATGCCAAACGTTCCATAAAAAATGTGACCTCATACCTCCCAAGAGGGACATTTGGGCATAGGAGGGTGATGCCATCCTTTCTTCATGGTTCCAAGCATCGTTCAAGTGCTAAAATCACAAGGGTGATGTCGATTATCAATATTCTAATATTGATAAATATTGATAGACAAGGGTTTTAAGTGACACTTAAAATGGTAGATACACCAATATGGTGGTAGGATTATGTGGGAGTGAGTTATGAAATGGATTGATGTTGTGTAACGGTGCATTGTATTAATAATAGATACGAGGCAATTCTAATAAAGATGATTTTAGTTTTAATTGGTTTTAAGATGTCAAAAGAAAATAATGAATGTGAATCCTAAATCTTGATCATCCATCCTCATCTAATGTAGAAATTATAATGATCATCAAACAGCCTAAAATTGAGAATCTAGATATAATTAACTATTGAAAATATAATCTTTTTAAAATTTTATAATATTTTTTTGTTTTTTATAAATGAATAATAAATTCAAAATTTTATAATTTAAGTTTTTTTAAGAAGATTTTTGAATTAAGTTTAAACCACTTGAAAAATCTAATATTGAAATTACAATGATCATTAAACATAATTGAGAATGTAAATATAATTAGTTATTGAAAATATAATCTTTTAAAATTTTATAATATTTTTTTGTTTTTTTTATAAATGAGTAATAAATTCAAAATTTTATAATTTAGATTTTTTAGAAAGAGATTATTGAATTAAATTTAAATCACTTGAAAATTCAAGAAGGATTCAATCACTACTAATAATCATTATAATTAGATTCAAGTCAGGTTAGCATTAATGTGACAATGATGCTCATCATTCATTCGCGACCTGGTGGAGGAATACGGTTCACCATCACCATCACCCACTCTGAATAAAAGAAAAAAACAACACAACTTTCGATTCACCACTACGAGAAACCACTCCATTTCAGTTAATAGGAAAGCAAAAAGCAACCACTCCTTTTCAATTTACGAGAAAGCAAAAAGAAACCTCTCCATGCTCCAACGGTCATTCAACTCGATGGATTTAAAACCAGGCTTCGATCGATCTTTATAGATTTTATTATTCAGACAGATCTCTCGGATTGATTTCCTTATTTTCATGCACGTTCCTGGCTGCAACGATTTTATTTTATTTGCTTTCATATTTGCGTTCTTGGCTGCAGCGATTTTATTTTATTTTCATCCTTTCTTCATTCTTCATGCATCTTTCTTGTATTTTCCTTACAAGACTTGATCTGCTAGTTTCTTTGTTTTTGCGGTGCACGGCATTTTGTTTTTCATTTTTTTTCGGTACATTGTGAGTTTCTTATGCAAGATCATCGCATGACCAGAAAAAATCAATGGGAGTGCTCTGAATCGACATTATGCCAAAGGTAAGATAAACCATTCCCTTGCTATGAGTAGTTTGAGATAATTTATTGTACAGATTTTGATGTAAGTAGGAGAACAAGCTGATTTGATTAATGCATGTTGGCCAAAAATGAACTGTATATTTTGCAGTGATGGAAATCATTGGTATTATAGGTTTTGTTTGACAAGAAATTGATGCATGCAATACTGTGCAGGATTACACATATCATTAGCATGGATTTGAGAAAAGTTTCAGAAGAGTTATCAGGCACAGAGATCTGGGATATGCCAATATTATGGAGGTGAGATTCTTAAATCATTGCTAATTTAATCTTAAATACTAAGGATTAAATTAGCCATATATGCCAATATTATGGAGGTGAGCTTCTTAAATTGTTGTTAATTTAATCCTAAATACTAAGGATAACAAATAAAAATTTGCATCACAACAAACAAA
>JZKD02S1874390.1:11702-24072 GCA_000966675.3 Picea glauca
TACTTTACCTTGTTGTGTCATTAAAGGTGTTGTTGGGAAATATGTCTTTTGTATTGAGTTTCCTTTAAGGCAAACCCTAGAGTTCACGGGTAGGTTGAATACCTCAAGAAAAAGTCTGTCATCTCAGCCTTTCAACCTTCCCTTAAGAGTTTGTCAGTCATCTTCTAGATCCTAGTCAATCCTTTCCCAGGCTTCAAATTATGAGGACGTCCTAGGTAGCCAGCTTTTAGACCTTTTGAGTCAGTTTTCTGAACCTTTGACTTTTCACGATCCCTTCCTAAAGTGGATTGAGCACTTTCCTCAGAGAATGACTTGGCATGATTTTATCCCTCCCACCCGCATCCATGAGTTAGACTTTGTGGTTTCCGATGACACGATACATTCTCTAACCCATGTTATTTTTGTGCTTAACTTATCACTGTTTTAGTTTATGATGAAGCATAGAGGCAGGTATTGTGAGACTTTGCTAGGATGGTTTCACTGGTCATTTGACTACACCTAGCAATCAACCAACAGGTAAGTACAGGTAAGTAGGCATTTGCATTCATTGTATATACCATTTGCATTTCATGCTAGAATAGTTTGTATTCACCTTTGTATATATGCTTGCTTTCGCTCTTTGAGTTGTGGGTGATATCACCACCCCAAATGATTGCTTACAGTTTTATGTTGAGATCAGGCAGGTTACAGGTTATGTCAGAGATGTTGAGGTTCTCATGCGCTCTACGGTGAGCACATGTCCCCGAGTTAGAGCCAAATGTTATCCCCCAGTTTAGGGATAACTAAGGAGATTGTGTCTCGAGGCCCACAGGTCCTAGACATGGAGTACCTAGAGCCAGATCAACTTGAGCATGGCCCTGGAGGGCCCATCTTTTCATTCTTCAGCGCCTCTACTTTGTCAGCAGCAGCAGCATCCGTCACCTCGGCATGGTCCTGTAGCAGAAATGGATCTTGCTCCATGAAGTAATGAGTCTGGTATCATGGTATGTGTCACTATGATCCTCAAAACCTTTGAATATGTGCATTCAATTCTTTTTGTTTCTAACGGGTGCTTGGATCTTATACCTATCCACTTGACCATATCTGGGGGGAATGACAGTATGCCCTAATAAGCTGGTGCCCGTAGGTTTTGAGCTGCCACTGGGGTATTCATGAGAAGCCATCGTCTGCTCCCACCATACTTACCATTTTCCATCTTTCTCCCACTCATCCATCCCATTACACTGGTCCGGGCATTGGGTTGGCCAAATATTTAAGGGTTGTACCTTACCTTGTGGGAAGAAGGGGCTCAAGGCCCAGAGGGTAAAAGTAGTTGGCAAAAGATAGAAGCCAAAGAATGAAACCTTGAGATGTTTCGCCCAGGGATCCCCGAGAAAGCAATAAAAAGCTTCTCAGCAAGAAACAGAGGGACTCATAAAAATAATAAAACAAGACCTAGTTAGAGGATAGGGGGTCTCATCACGAGCCAGCCTATTAGGTCCATGGGCATGTAGTGCTATGACACTACTAGCAACTGGTCACCACGCCAGGGTAGTGGCTCTTGGTGGCATAGCCAAGAGAAAGGGGATCTCATCACAAGCCAGCCTTCTCATTTGCGTGAAATGCTTGTGGCTAACATTGCCACCACTGGTCACCACGCCAGGGCAGTGTCCCCTAAACTAGCTTCTTGAAAGAAAAAAAAATAAGAATAAAGACAAAAGGCGTGAATGGGCTTGGAAACATTTGCATCCATGACAGGTGCAGCTCACCCTCTACAGAGGCACCCACAGGTAAGCCATGCATTTCCCTGGCTATCATTGCACCCCCTGCCCAGACATCCCTTACCACCTCATCCACTCACATGGCTTCGATTTGATCTCTCCAGGAAACATCCCGCATCCAGTGAGCATTAGCCCAATAAGATGTCCTAGCGTTTCCTCCAAACTTGGCTTGTAGATTAGTATAATGTCTTTCAGCACTAGTCCGGGTAAAGGGGGTTTTATGCACATGTTTAATAACTTGATGATTAGATGTGATTGACATTGCTATGATCCCTATGACTTATGAGCCCATGGAGGGCGTATCTGTTGATGTGCAGGACCATACCCAATGGACATGTACCGTTATGGACAGGTACACATAAGGAGATGATTAGTTCGGACCTCCATGGGGTTGAAAGCCCACCAGATGGATGTTGAGACCCTAGCAAGAGGAAGAGACAGATCAGAGGATTACACAAGAGAAAGAGAGGACGTTCCACCAGAGGCAGCTTGGCAGACCCATACCCAAGGGGGTTGTGCCCTTTCCACCAGGACGTAGGCCTTGGAAGGCCCATGACATCACCTAGGACACCCATGACATCATCCAATGCTTATGGAGGTTTTTGGAGGCAGTTATGTGCCAAGTGGCATGTGTGGCAGGTTCCTGAGGCCCAAGAAGGCCTAACGTTTTGCCCCAAGATGCCAATGTTGCCCTAAAAGGGCCTAACGTCACCCTAAAAGGGCATGATGTCATCATTTATGCTTGATTTAGGGTTTTAATTATGACATTTAATGTAAAATAGTATTTTGATGTAAATTTGACCATGTCGGCCATTTTTGACCTAAAGTAAAATTAAAGGTCATTGCTATTGTATGAATTGAGGGTTAAAACTCTCATTTTCTCATCATCTTTCACTCACACTTGTGTGAGGTCTGAAATTTTCGCCCTTCTTAGGGTTATTGGCTAAAATTCTAATGCCCACTTGTTGAAGGAGGGTTATTTTTGGTGTAATTGGCATTTTTCTTGGTGGAAATTCTACAACTAGGGTTTTGCATTGATGATACTTGGTGAATGTGAGTAAATTTTTGTAATTCTTCTCTTACTTGAATGGTTATAGTTTTTTACTTTGCATTTTGTTAATGAAATTGTTGGATTAAACCCTAGGGATCAAGCAGTTGTTATAGTCCTTGTTCTAATTGCTATCTACCTACTAGATTGTGCCAAGGAGTCGTTTTCTCTGTTGAAGCCATTGTTAGGGCCTTGCCATTGCAACACCCTATCACTTGTTCTTCATCCTAGCCGATTTTACTTTGTCATTGAGATAAAGAAGGAGGAAAACCTATTAAGGCCTAGGGTTACCTACACCTTAGTAGTTGTTTTCCCCTAGGGTTTGATGGTTGAAGATTTGGCTTACCAACACTTCATCCATCAAATTCCTCTTGTCTTTGGCCCTACTATTATCATCCTGCTCCTTCAATTCTTGCAGCGACTTTTTGACTCCATTTGCCCTATGAAGACATTGATCTAAGATCTCTTTCTCTTGAGTGTTTTGATCACAACCTTCAAACAACCAAATCTTTGAACAACTACTAATACCTTCTAACCCTACCTTAGATTGACCTACTAACCTCATTGTTGCTATTATCCATTTGAGTTATAGTCATACTTTACAGCATTTAGAGCTTCTTTAAGTAATTGAAAGATTGACTAATGCATAGCCTTAGTTGCTTCTAATGAATGTTGGTATTATGACATCGATGATGAATCGTTCTTGCTCATTTTGAAGCTTCTTTAAAGCATTAATTGTGAAGTATCGCATTGTGATTATTGCTACTATACATCTTTGTTTACTTCATCAATATATTAGTCAATTTCTTTTATTGAGAAAGTCTCTAATTATATGAAATACTAACCAGCAAGTGATCTTGCAAATATAGTTTCATGTTGCTTTGTTCCAGGCAGGTACACTTCTGGTTTTATTATCCATTATTGGTTGTTTAGTCGGACTTTCTGATCAGTGGTCACTTGTGAGAGGGAAACTTTTACTTAGCCTTGATCCTTTGCCTTCTCAAAACCCCAGGTCATCGGGGACATCTCCCCTGGGCCTACCACCCTAAATAGAAACAGAGATCCTATTGAGGTGACAGTGATAGGATAGTCTCCCATTACGTCAATTTGTCTTAATTTACCTTTCCTTTCCGTCAAAGTACAAATCGTGCGATAACAGGCCCCACCTTAGTATAAAAGTAAATTAATGTAAAAGATAATAAATATGGTAATTATTAATTATATTGTGAGTTTTTGAGGTCGACCCTGTTCTGCCAATAGACACTACTTTGACAGGTTTAGTCTAATATAAGTAAAGGTAAATTCCTTATTGAGGAATCATATCACAAGTGTAAGTTTGGAAATTTCAGCAAACACTTGTTCTTGGGAAAAGTGCGCACCTCTCTTGGGCGCTAGGTTTCTACGGTTTGTGAGCACCCTCTTGTGTGTTAGGTGTTTATGGTGGTGAAGGTCTTTCTCTTGAAGAATATAGCAAAGGATTGGTTGGGTTTTCTTTCCTTGTTGAGAAGGGTTTCCCAGGATACATCTTGTGTACTTGTGCATGGTGTTTCTTCTTGTGATCTTGGTTGTTGCAACAAATTGTTTATGGTTTATGTAAAATGCTAAAATGGAAAGAACTTCATGCTTAAGCCTTGCTTATTGAAAAATCAACAAAATATTGTAACATAAATCTCCTTTTCCTCCAAGTGATAACTTGCTTCCCTTAGTGATAGTAGGCTTGAATAGTACTTTTAGAAAGAATCGTCCCTTTGCCCCACTTAATACTGCTAAGATCTATATATTCCCGACTATATAACTTTTTCCCTATAATATATAATTATATTATACATTACAAGCTATAAAGTTTAACAGCTCATATGCATAAGGAAATTGATCTTTATAACTTACCTTAGGACTTTGATATTGAAATTATGTTGTAATTTTTCCTTTAATTTGTATATAACAGTGATATATACCACTTTTCTAACAAGCTCTTAATATTTTTGATGGTCACAATTATTTGTAGTTGTGATTTCTCACACAGCCATGGAAGATGGGTATTGGTTTGGCACTTAACCATAACAACCTTGTCATAACGCTAGATAATACACGTTATAGCCCCTTTAATAGTACACATTGATTGCATTCGACCCTCGATGTTGTTCTTGACCCTACCTTGCTTATTATCCATTGTCGTTTCTAATTTTCCTCCACAAGTCTGTCTCCCATGATGATTTGACAATGGTGATCGTTGCAAAGGCTAGATAAACCTTGTATTTGTGGCTTTAATTGGCAACGATGAATTTCTTGAGGATTAATTTTAACTATGTTGTAGCAGATTCTGAAGCATATGGATTTAATGGCAACAAAAATTAAATTCTTCTATAGTTGCATTGGCATCTATTCTCATGGGGCAACAAGTTATCGTGAAGGCATCTACCAAGCAATTGATATCTAACTACAGCGGCCTCCAATAACAATCATTCAATTATTTAATTATGTCGATCAAATGATGTTGCTTTTGTTGTCGTGACAATTCAATGAAACGGTGTGGTTGTGTTTTTGTAAGCTGACTTTTTAAAACGATCACCATAACCAGATCAAGATTTTTTAAAAAAAGACCCTCAATTATCAATTATTTAGTACTCCACATAAGTGGATTTTTTTCCTCTGTTGCAGTGATTTTTGAGAAGTTTCAATGCAAGGATCTTCTTGATTTTCTCTTCAATTTGTAACAGTATAATCTTCCTTCAACGAAATTTTGAACCTTAAATGGGCAAAGGCCAACTTGTGGTCAAAGACCCGAAATCAAAGAAACTTTAAAAAATTGCGTGGGGCCAAAAGCCAACAATGTTATTGCCAAGGGCAAGGAAATTTGACCAAAGGTCAGGTGGGAGTGACCCTACAATATTGGCTCAAGTTGGGTTCTAATACCAATGTAATGAACAATAGTCCATTTACGGGAAAATATCCAACATGAGAAGGACAAAAAGTTGAAATCCATAAAGGATAAATAATTATTTAATTGATGAAGATGAAGATGATTAACATCCACTGAGACTGAATTGGTCGATCGAACCTTAAGAGGGTAAGGGATTACTTGCAATTCTTTAGAATTTTGTTTTTGTGCTCGAAAAGCATTAGGAGAAGCTTGATTTAATTTGGGTATAAGCTGGACAATCTAAGAGAAAGTGCTTTCATCTTCAACCTTCTTAGTGTCACAAAGGTGACACACTCTTTCATCCTAGAGTGTTTTAGAAATTGACCAACGCCTAGTTTCACTATGGAGCTCGTGAGAATTTGTTCTTATCTTAGCAATGATAAAAAAAAAAATTACACTTGGCAAAACAAAGAGACAATTTTGATCTTCTAGATTAGGGTTGATTACCTCCTTATAATATCTTAATTTTTGGTATTCCTCTAACACGTTATCACACCACATTTTCTCCTTAAATTTTGATTTAATGATGTTTTTAATAGTATCCTTATTTTGCAAAATAGTCTCTTCCATGATTCCCCAATGGCTTAGCCAAGACTGGGCGTCTTTATGCCATCCCTGCTTGAGTCGAAGGTGGTTACTGTTGGGGTTGAAGCAATTTTAGGAAGTCTCTTGTCTTCCATGTTGTTTAACTAGTTCTTATACATTAGGTATATAGTCATAGTCGTGTTCTCAATGGGGGAAAGGCTTGCCTCCAGGACTCACGAGAGATGTTGCATCCCCAAACTTCGCATTCGTATAGAGTAACAGGTGTAACAAAAGTCTCAAAGAGGATTTTCTTCTTATCCCATATCCAAAGATCTGCTACTTTACAATTGTTTCTAGCCCATAATAAGCTTTCCAACCTCCAATAATCCTTTTCTCAATGCTATAATCCCAGTTGAGCTTGTGGTGAATATCGATTCCAAGATATTTGTATGAAATCACTTCCTCCAAGTTGTTGTTGTCATAAATAATGAATGAAAGAATGAATGAGACAAATGATTGATACAATGAGCCTTGTGATAATATACTTATATGCATTCACTAGTCATGAAAGTGAAGAGTCGTGTCCCTTAGTTATTAATTATTATTATTANGGTTACCTACACCTTAGTAGTTGTTTTCCCCTAGGGTTTGATGGTTGAAGCCTTGGCTTACCAACACTTCATCCATCAAATTCCTCTTGTCTTTGGCCCTACTATTATCATCTTGCTCCTTCAATTCTTACAGCTACTTTTTGACTCCATTTGCCCTATGAAGACATTGATCTAAGATCTCTCTCTTGAGTGTTTTGATCACAACCTTCAAACAACCAAATCTTTGAACAACTACTAAAACCTTTTAACCCTACCTTAGATTGACCTACTAACCTCATTGTTGCTATTATCCATTCGAGTTATAGTCATACTTTGCAGCATTTAGAGCTTCTTTAAGTAATTGAAAGATTGACTAATGCATAGCCTTAGTTGCTTCTAATGAATGTTGGTATTATGACATCGCTGATGAATCGTTCTTGCTCATTTTGAAGCTTCTTTAAAGCATTAATTGTGAAGTATCGCATTGTGATTATTGCCACTATACATCTTTGTTTACTTCATCAATATATTAGTCAATTTCTTTTATTGAGAAAGTCTTTGATTATATGAAGTACTAACCAACAAGTGATCTTGCAAATATAGTTTCATGTTGCGTTGTTCCGGGCAGGTACACTTCTGGTTTTATTATCTATTATTGGTTGTTTAGCCGGACTTTCTGATCGGTGTCACTTGTGAGAGGGAAACTTTTACTTAGCCTTGATCCTTTGCCTTCTCAAAACCCCAGGTCACCAGGGACGTCTCCCCTGGGCCTACCACCCTAAATAGAAAGAGACATCCTATTGAGGTGACAGTGATAGGATAGTCTCCCGTTACGTCAATTTGCCTTAATTTACCTTTCCTTTCCGTCAAAGTACAAATTGCGCGATAACAAGCCCCACCTTAATATAAAAGTAAATTAATGTAAAAGATAATAAATATGGTAATTATTAATTATATTGTGAGTTTTTGAGGTCGACCCTGTTCTGCCAATAGACACTACTTTGACAGGTTCAGTCTAATATAGGTAAAGGTAAATTCCCCATTGAGGAATCATATCACAAGTGTAAATTTGGAAATTTCAGCAAACACTTGTTCTTGGGAAAAGTGCGCACCTCTCTTGGGCGCTAGGTTTCTACGGTTTGTGAGCACCCTCTTGTGTGCTAGGTGTTTATGGTGGTGAAGGTCTTTCTCTTGAAGAATATAGCAAAGGATTGGTTGGGTTTTCTTTCCTTGTTGAGAAGGGTTTCCCAGGATACATCTTGTGTACTTGTGCATGGTGTTTCTTCTTGTGATCTTGGTTGTTGCAACAAATTGTTTATGGTTTATGTAAAATGCTAAAATGGAAAGAACTTCATGCTTAAGCCTTGCTTATTGAAAAATCAACAAAATATTGTAACATAAATCTCCTTTTCCTCCAAGTGATAACTTGCTTCCCTTAGTGATAGTAGGCTTGAATAGTACTTTTAGAAAGAATCGTCCCTTTGCCCCACTTAATACTGCTAAGATCTATATATTCCCGACTATATAACTTTTTCCCTATAATATATAATTATATTATACATTACAAGCTATAAAGTTTAACAGCTCATATGCATAAGGAAATTGATCTTTATAACTTACCTTAGGACTTTGATATTGAAATTATGTTGTAATTTTTCCTTTAATTTGTATATAACAGTGATATATACCACTTTTCTAACAAGCTCTTAATATTTTTGATGGTCACAATTATTTGTAGTTGTGATTTCTCACACAGCCATGGAAGATGGGTATTGGTTTGGCACTTAACCATAACAACCTTGTCATAACGCTAGATAATACACGTTATAGCCCCTTTAATAGTACACATTGATTGCATTCGACCCTCGATGTTGTTCTTGACCCTACCTTGCTTATTATCCATTGTCGTTTCTAATTTTCCTCCACAAGTCTGTCTCCCATGATGATTTGACAATGGTGATCGTTGCAAAGGCTAGATAAACCTTGTATTTGTGGCTTTAATTGGCAACGATGAATTTCTTGAGGATTAATTTTAACTATGTTGTAGCAGATTCTGAAGCATATGGATTTAATGGCAACAAAAATTAAATTCTTCTATAGTTGCATTGGCATCTATTCTCATGGGGCAACAAGTTATCGTGAAGGCATCTACCAAGCAATTGATATCTAACTACAGCGGCCTCCAATAACAATCATTCAATTATTTAATTATGTCGATCAAATGATGTTGCTTTTGTTGTCGTGACAATTCAATGAAACGGTGTGGTTGTGTTTTTGTAAGCTGACTTTTTAAAACGATCACCATAACCAGATCAAGATTTTTTAAAAAAAGACCCTCAATTATCAATTATTTAGTACTCCACATAAGTGGATTTTTTTCCTCTGTTGCAGTGATTTTTGAGAAGTTTCAATGCAAGGATCTTCTTGATTTTCTCTTCAATTTGTAACAGTATAATCTTCCTTCAACGAAATTTTGAACCTTAAATGGGCAAAGGCCAACTTGTGGTCAAAGACCCGAAATCAAAGAAACTTTAAAAAATTGCGTGGGGCCAAAAGCCAACAATGTTATTGCCAAGGGCAAGGAAATTTGACCAAAGGTCAGGTGGGAGTGACCCTACAATATTGGCTCAAGTTGGGTTCTAATACCAATGTAATGAACAATAGTCCATTTACGGGAAAATATCCAACATGAGAAGGACAAAAAGTTGAAATCCATAAAGGATAAATAATTATTTAATTGATGAAGATGAAGATGATTAACATCCACTGAGACTGAATTGGTCGATCGAACCTTAAGAGGGTAAGGGATTACTTGCAATTCTTTAGAATTTTGTTTTTGTGCTCGAAAAGCATTAGGAGAAGCTTGATTTAATTTGGGTATAAGCTGGACAATCTAAGAGAAAGTGCTTTCATCTTCAACCTTCTTAGTGTCACAAAGGTGACACACTCTTTCATCCTAGAGTGTTTTAGAAATTGACCAACGCCTAGTTTCACTATGGAGCTCGTGAGAATTTGTTCTTATCTTAGCAATGATAAAAAAAAAAATTACACTTGGCAAAACAAAGAGACAATTTTGATCTTCTAGATTAGGGTTGATTACCTCCTTATAATATCTTAATTTTTGGTATTCCTCTAACACGTTATCACACCACATTTTCTCCTTAAATTTTGATTTAATGATGTTTTTAATAGTATCCTTATTTTGCAAAATAGTCTCTTCCATGATTCCCCAATGGCTTAGCCAAGACTGGGCGTCTTTATGCCATCCCTGCTTGAGTCGAAGGTGGTTACTGTTGGGGTTGAAGCAATTTTAGGAAGTCTCTTGTCTTCCATGTTGTTTAACTAGTTCTTATACATTAGGTATATAGTCATAGTCGTGTTCTCAATGGGGGAAAGGCTTGCCTCCAGGACTCACGAGAGATGTTGCATCCCCAAACTTCGCATTCGTATAGAGTAACAGGTGTAACAAAAGTCTCAAAGAGGATTTTCTTCTTATCCCATATCCAAAGATCTGCTACTTTACAATTGTTTCTAGCCCATAATAAGCTTTCCAACCTCCAATAATCCTTTTCTCAATGCTATAATCCCAGTTGAGCTTGTGGTGAATATCGATTCCAAGATATTTGTATGAAATCACTTCCTCCAAGTTGTTGTTGTCATAAATAATGAATGAAAGAATGAATGAGACAAATGATTGATACAATGAGCCTTGTGATAATATACTTATATGCATTCACTAGTCATGAAAGTGAAGAGTCGTGTCCCTTAGTTATTAATTATTATTATTATTATTATTATTATTATTATTATTATTATTATTATTATTATTATTATTATTATATGTGCTTCATGTTTATTACAATCTTTTATTCTGACACTCTTAAACTCATTCAATCTTGTACTTCCAAAGCTAAGAGCTCAATTATTCTCAATCTTGTACTTCCAAAGCTAACAGCTCAATTATTCTCAATCTTGAACACTTTGAACATATTCAAACTTGGAAGTTTTATAAATAATGTGGCTTGAGATAATGTATTTCCTTGTGCTTTGCACTTTCTCAAACTTTGTCTTCTTTCTCATTTGATGTGGCTATTTCTATCTCGAACCTTCCTTAAAAGCTCCAAGATCGACATCACTCCAATACCACGTAATGATTTAGTGTACATTGTACATACATTGATAGGAAACTCTTATAGATGCTTCCCTCTAAAAAGGTGTCGAGCACCCAGCACCTATCAAGTGGTTTGATGTTGTATCGAACTATTATGGCAAATGCCACACCTGGCTCAATTTAATAGACATGACAACATTGTTATTTCACAAGACGAAACATACCACACTCATTAGGAGAATTGAACCTTGGTTGGGGGAATATCATCGCCCCTGCTTGACCAACCAATCAAGCCCATGGTGGTGTACATTCATTGATAGAAAAGATGGTGGGAGAGAAAATATGGAATAGGCATTGTTATTACTAATGGGGCAATACAACTCTCCCACACACCTTTACATCATCTCTCATTACATTTTATAATAACCCTAAGTGTTTATAGTGGTTTGACCACCTAACCTCTAACCTCCACATCTAAATGTTATATTGGTCACATGTCCCTAACATATATGGTGACATTATAGAAATATTTATTAATCATGTATATTATTGGTGTTAAAACTCCAACAGTGTGTACTAATACAATGTTGGGTTGACTACTTCCAATAATTGTCTTCTAGAAAGCCTGCACATGCAAAGTTAACATTACCTCTTGTTAGTCAGCAATGGATAATTCCTAAATCATCCATACTTGCAAGGCATACTAAATAAATATGGACTTTTAGTGATAGTAGATCAATTTCAGTATTGTCTTTCACGTCCCATGGCAACTCAACAGAGACATCAATGTCGAAAAAATAATCGAAGGCCATATTGTTGCCAAACAAGTTAGTTGCGCCTTGCGCAACTAGCCATCGCAAAAATACAATTCATTTTTAACCCTACTGAAAAAATGCTTCCAAAAAGATTGGTCTTCTTTTACTCCCAAGAACTAAATTACAATATCCGTAGAGAAGTTATCCCCACAACCAAATCAGAATTTGTTACCCGATGCTACTCGTTTGTACATTAAAACACATTTGCAAATGTCAATTTCAATCCCTCACATAAGACTTCAGCATCGCCTCTACTAAAAGTGAAATAGGTTGTTACCAACATAAACTCGACCACTTCAGGTGCATTAAGAGGTTACCCACATAGAATCCACCTCTTTAAATGCATTGAGTATGAATTTTGCAAGCACCTAGATGATGATACATCTTAGAACAGCCTATGTCCCAAAATTTGAGTAGCCTTAGTAAACAGAACTCGGATCCTAAAGCTATTGAAGATTTTGGCTCCCTAATATATTCAACCAAAGTTTTGAACCTCGACTCGTATTGTGAGCGTTGACTTCACAAGGCCTGACCCTAAGACAAGAAGATAGAACATCAATTTCATAAAAGAAAAGCAAGCCTACTTTCAATGACACAAAAG
>JZKD02S1874390.1:32873-45579 GCA_000966675.3 Picea glauca
TGTTCATATTCAACAGTAAACGATGTTTAGGTGTGTTATGTTTATTTTGAGATGCATGTACTAATTTATGGTGACAAAAACGACATGCTAGAGCACCCAAAATCGAGAACATAACCGTAACAAATCAACAAAATACTTTTGGACTGTTGGTTGTTATAAAACAACAGAAAATACTTACTTGACAGAAGAAACTTAGAGCCTTTCTTTGGGTTCTATCTTTTGCCAACTACTTTTACCCTCTGGGCCTTTAGCCCCTTCTTCCAACAAGGTAAGGTACAACCCTTAAATATTTGGCCAACCCAATGCCCGAACCAGTGTAATGGGATGGATGAGTGGGAGAAAGATGGAAAATGGTAAGTATGGTGGGAGCGGAGGATGGCTTCTCATGAATCCCCCAGTTGCAACTCAAAACCTACGGGCACCGGCTTACTAGGGCATCCTGTCATTCCCCCCAAATATGGTCAAGTGGATAGGTATAAGATCCAATTACCCGTTAGGAACAAAAAAGAATTGAATGCACATATTCAAAGGTTTTGAGGATCAGAGTGACACATACCATGATACCAGACTCATTACCTCATGGAGCAAGATCCATTTCTGCTACAGGACCATGCCGAGGTGATGAATGCTGCTACTATTGACAAAGTGGAGGCGCTGAAGAATGAAAAGATGGGCCCTCTAGGGCGATGCTCAAGTCAATCTGGTTCTCAGTACTCTATGTCTAGGACCTGTGGGCCTCGAGACACAATCTGCTTAGTTATGCCTAAACTGGGGGATAACAGGGCCGACCTGTACCCTTTACATTACAAATAGGGTTACAGGTAAGTTTGACTCTTGAACAATATAGCAAGGGATTTCATACACCCACTAGTGCTCAGACACTAGGGGCACATCCATCTGTGCTTAGCCACATGGATGTCCACATCTCTATCTCACTGCGTCTCATAGGAGAACCACACTCACGAGTGCTCCACCACTAGGATCACGTTCACCTGTGCTCATCCACAGACACGTCCAACTCAACAAATCTTCTTTCTCATTGCATTACACATGAGAGTCATCTGGAGTTCATCATCTCAACTTTGTGCTCAGAGGAGGCTAATACATCGTTTCATCTCTGTCTCAGAACGATGCACCTAGCTCATGGGATTTCACACGCTCACCTGTGCTCAGCCATAGGCACATCCAACTCAACAGATCTTCTTTCTCATTGCGTTACACAAGAGAATCATTTGGAGTATCATCTCAACTCTCTGCACAGAGGAGGCCAACACAACGTTCGAGTTTTGTCTTAGATAAGAACCACACACCCGACTCAGGGCCTCTCTCTTAGGTTTGTGTTCTGGAGGATGTCTCACGCAGCTGTAATCATCAACACTCCCTCTCAGCTAGGGGGGCATTCTCCATAAGGCCAAGTCTTGCACGAAAGTACTCAAACTTTGTCTTGGCTGTAGTTATCAACACTCCCTCTCAGCTAGAGAGGTATTCTTCAACAAGCCAATTTGGCGAAGATGTCTGCAATCTGCTCATGTGTAGGAAGGTATTGCACATGTACTGCTTTCCTCTGCATCATGTCTCTGAAAAATGATATTTTATCTCAACGTGTTTCGATCTATCATGAAAGACAGGGTTCTCAAAGAGCTTCACCCAACTCTGGTTATAATCATAGAATCCATCTCATGATCAAGTATATCTGTCAGAAGCTTGTGAAGCCATATTGCTTCGCACACTCAATGCTATATACTCTGCTTCTGTGGTACTCAAGGCTTCAGAGCTTTTTTTTTTTTTGCACTAGGAAACCATTGAAAACTTCACGATAAAACCACAACCAGATGTACTTTTCTGGTCCACTGTACTTTCTGTCCAATCTGCATATCCCTGCAAACTCAAGTCTACACTAGAGGCATATCTTAGGCCATATCTAATTGTGCCTCGTAGATATCTCAATACATGTTTTGCTGCTTGTCCAGTGAGTCTGTCTCGACTGACTCATGAATTGGCTAAGTACATTCACTGCATAGCATATATCGAGTCTGGGTTTAACTAGATACATCAGTGATCCAATCAGCCGTGGAACAATCTCGTCTGAATCATCATCATTTCAAATTCATCATCATCGGTGTAGGCATGGATTTGCATTTAGTCATACTGAACTTCTTTAATATCCCCACTGTATATTTTTCTTGACTCAGGAAAAGTCTCATTGGTCTTCTGTCATACTTCTTGTCCCAAGAAGTACTGCATCATACCCAGATCCTTTATCTCGAAATCATAAGTCAAATCTTGCTTGTATCCAACAACTCGGCTTCTGGATCAAGTGTCTCATCATAGACAACTCCCTCTGTTTGTGGGAATCCTCTGGCCACATATCTCGGTTTGTATTTCTCGACACTTCCATTAGCTGCATGCTTGATTTTATAGATCCACTTGGAAGTCACCATAGACTTCCCTACTGGTCTCGAAACAATGTCTCATACATCATTCTTTAAGATATACTGGTATTCTTCTGTTATGGCATCTTGCCATACCTGTTCTCTTGTTGCTTCTCCATGACAGGGAGCCTCAAAATCAATGAAGTGGCTCATGGCTGAAGGGTAGCTCGAAAATCTGTTTTGCTTTCTCGGGATGTCCTTTGAGGGACTTGTATGTTCCTCTGCCTTCTGCAGAGTTTTGTTGAGCCTAGGTATGCCTTTTATACCCTACTGCAATATCTCTGGGCAAATAAATTGGAGTAATTGGATCAGATGGAATAATGTCTGTCTCCCTCTGAACTGCTGGACGGGGAGAAGGTATTGTCTCTTCCTTCTTTTCATTTTGTTTTGACTCCCTCTGAGTCAAGTAACTCTCTTTGAATTCTGAAGGATGGATGTCTTCTTTTGCTTGCTTGCTAGATCTTTTATGTCTTCTTGACTAGTATAATAATCAATCAATAAGGTTTGGACTCCTGTACCAGGGATAATGGTCCAAGTCATGAGGGCTCCCACACTAGAGATAATACCCTTCACTTATTTAAGAATGCAATCAACTATAAATTTAATGATCAAACAATTTATCTGGATCTGCAGTCATGCTCAACTTTATATTTGTTTTAGAGGAAATACTTCTCATCTCTCTTATCTTCATCTTTTTGAGGTGGGTCTGGTTCAATGTCAGCGGTGGAGGCATATTGTCTTCCTTTCTTCCTGGTTGGACAATTTCTTGCATAGTGTCCATATTTGTCACATCTGAAGCACTGAATCTCTGAAACATCTCTTCTCTGATTATGACCTGAAGTTGATGGAGTCTTCTCATTTGTGAATGTTTGTCTGAAGTTTCGTTTGAGTCTTCCTCCTTTCTTTGTCTGAAGTGCAAGGGCATGGTTGTCATCAGGGGAGTTTTCCACTCCTCTATTTCTGAGTCTAAGTTCTTCTGGAGTACAGTTTGTCCATAGACGATCAAAAGTTGGTAACTTTTCTGTTCCACTGATGCTTTGAAGAAAAGGTTCCTAGTGTTTTGGAAGGTTGTTGAGAGTAGAAAATACAAGTTCTCTGTCAGACATGATTTCTCCAATGGCACCTAGCTGTTCTTTGATCTCTGATATCTTCATAAAGAAGGTAGCAACTGTATCACCTTTTGTCATTTTGGTACTTTGAAGTTGGCCCTTTAAGGTGAGGGCTCTGAGGGTGTTGTCACTTTCAAACATGTCTTTCAGTGCTTCATACATTTCATAAGCTGTCTTCAAGTTAGCAATACGAGGTAAGAGATGATCTCTTACTGAGTAGATGAGTATTTTCCTTGCCTTGACGTCTTCTTCCCTTCTTATTTCCTTCTCTTCATCGGTAGTTGTTTCTGGTAAAGTCTTTTGTATCAAACTCAAAAGGTCATCTTCTTCAAGGGTGACCTAAAGCCTTGACTTCCATGAGCTGAAGCGTAAAATTTCAGACCCCACCCAGTTTCAAGTCTCATTGATTTTCAACCAATGTTTAATGCCCAAACCCAATGATAGCCAATTAAACTCGGCGTAAAATAAAATTTCAGAACTGAAACATGAGTAATCTGAACATCGTTTAACGCAGAAATAAAATATATTAGCAGCACATATAACTCAGAAAAATAACACAGTGATTTTTGGTCTAACAACGACCCTGGAAAAACCCACAAGGGGAAAACCAGTGAGAGAGGGAGTTTTTGTTATTTTAGAGCTTCAGAGAAAATGTCTTTTACAACATATTCATTTTCAGAAATTTAATGACAAACTTATCTCAAATACCGTGCCAAGTCTTCACATAGAAACTGAGCAAAAACTCCTCGAAATTTGTGCCAGAATTTCCTGCACTCATGTACAGGTCTGCCCCTCGTTTTCTGTGCCTCCTTGTTGTATGACTGCCTCAAAATCTGTGCCAACTGTTACAGCTCAAAACTTAGCATTAAATGCTGTACGATCGCCTTGGAAAACATGCCAAAACCACCTAGAAAATATCACATAAACTTTCCTCGATTTTTGTGCAAGAAAACCAGTCGTACAGACCGTACGATATTTGTACAGTACAAACTGTTCACTCAATTGTACTTTCTGCCTCAATTTCCGTGCCTCTTTCCTACTGTACGGAACTTGAAAATCCGTACAGTACAACCTCTTTTCTGAACTGTACTCTACCTCGATTTCTGTGCTAGCTTTTAATGCTGCACAGCCTGTTCAATTCGTATAGTACGGCTTGCAATAAATGTTGTACCTTCTGCCTCAAAATGTGTGCTAGTTTTCAGCCTTAGAATGCGTGCCCTAGCTCTGCAAAAATGGCCTCTTTCTCAAACTCGAATTTCTTCTCTTGCTCTCTCAAAAAATGTTTCAACCACCCAACAATGGGTGTGCCCTCCTACCCTAATCGACCTCATGAGGGAATCTCAAGAGTCATCTCATCTAACGGTTGAGATTAGACGCGATCAACGGTGGAGATAAAATTCCTTCATTCACCCACTTTCCCTAACTCTCAAAAAGTCACCTTTTAATTTGTATCTCCCAAATTAAATGACTAGGGTCCACATTAGGCACTTTCTCACGCCTTAGGCGCCTAGGTGATGAGAAACACTTGCCTAGGTACTTTTTAATTATTTTTAACATGAAGTTGCTTGATCCATCAAGCCTATCTTCCACTAAGGTCCTGTTCATATTTTTGGATTTCTTCACAAACTCTCGCTAACTGGACTTAGAAAACCTAATGGCTAGGCTAGGCTAACACTTTTAGGTTTTGTTGGGCTTATGACTGCCAACAATAAGCCTTAAGAATGTCACAGGAATATTGGCGAGCTGAAAACGCTCCTTCAATGAGCTGCAGAAACCTTAAAGCCAAAATTCTACAGAAAATTGCGAAACCCTATGGCCAAAATTTCAAAATGCTTGGATTTTCACTCTGAGAGTTTCTGGAGGTGTGCTGGAGGAGGCCATACTCTCTTATGTCAAAATTAGCTCCAACGTCCAAGTATTAAGGGCTATAACACTTCAGAAAGGAGGGTCGTATGAATTTTCTGGAAAAGCTAGGAGGGTCGTACGGTTCTGCAGAAAAGAGAGGAGATTGGTAGATGCTTGTGCAATGGGTTGTTCAAGACCTATGCTCTGAAATCATGTTGATTTTTCAATAAGCAAGGCTTAAGCATGAAGTTCTTTCCATTTAAGCATTTTACTTAAACCATAAACAATTTGTTGCAGCAACCAAGTTCACAAGAAGAAACACCATGCACAAGTACACAAGAAGTACCCTGGGAAACCCTTCTCAACAAGGGAAGAAAATCTTGCCAATCCTTTGCTATATTCTTCAAGAGAAAGACCTTCACCACCATAAACACCTAACACACAAGAGGGTTCTCACAAACCCTAGAAACCTAGCGCCCAAGAGAGGTGCGCACTTTTCCCAAGAACAAGTGTTTGCTGAAATTTCCAAACTTACACTTGGGATATGATTCCTCAATGGGGAATTTACCTTTACTTATATTAGAATGAACCTGTCAAAGTAGTGTCTATTGGCACATCAGGGCCGACCTCAATAACTCACAATATAATTAATAATTACCATATTAATTATCTTTTACATTTACTTTTATATTAAGGTGGGGTCGACCTGTACCCTTTACATTACAAACAGGGTTACAGGTAAGTYTGACCCTTGAACAATATAGCAAGGGATTTCATACACCCACTAGTGCTCAGCCACTAGGGGCACATCCATCTRTGCTCAGCCACAGGGATGTCCACATCTCTATCTCACTGCGTCTCACAGGRGAACCACACTCACTAGTGCTCAACCACTAGGATCACGTTCACCTGTGCTCATCCACAGGGACGTCCAACTCAACAGATCTTCTTTCTCACTGCATTACACAGGAGAGTCATCTGGAGTTCATCATCTCAACTCTCTACTCAGAGGAGGCTAATACATTGTTTCATCTCTGTCTTAGAACGATGCACCCAGCTCATGGGCTTTCACACGTTCACCTGTGCTCARCCACAAGCACGTCCAACTCAACAKATCTTCTTTCTCACTRCGTTACACATGAGAATCATCTGGAGTATCATCTCAACTCTCTGCACAGAGGAGGCCAACACAATGTTCCAGTTATGTCTCAGATAGGAACCACACATCCAACTCATGGGCTCTCTCTCAGGTCTGTGTCSCGGAGGATGTCTCATGCAGCTGTAATCATCAACATATTTGAAACATGAGTTGAAGTAAGGTTATCATTTTAGCCAAATTGAATTTGAAGAAGGTTACGATTTTGGTGGGACCCTTGTGTGCTTCATGCACCTATTTATTATTGAAGAAATAAGCCTGTAAGTTGTGAAATAAGAATTCCACAAATAATTCAGCTTTCTGGACTAAATGTCCTTTTTATGCAATAGAGTTTGAGTATTTGTTGACCTTTAAAAATAAAAATGTTCTTTGTCACAATTGTTGGAGATTATACATTGTAAAGGAGTATTTAGGTAATGCACAAATGCATAAATTTAAGTCACAAATTAAGAAAATGAGAAAGTATCACAACAACAAATTCAAGATCTCAAGAAGTAATTCAACAAGGACTTATGAGAGAAAGATAAAGAAAATTCTTGTTTAAAGAACCATAATCAAAGTTTGGTCACTCAAATCAAGAAGTTGAAGAACAAGAAGAAGTCACAACAAGAAAAAGTTAGAACAACTTACCAACAAGGAATCATTGATCGATCTAGTTGAATTAAAGAAGTCATTAGATGTAAAAATCTAAACCATGGATAAAGGAACCAATATAGATCCAATTGACATAAGATATCAGAAAGATACAAATCTAGTTAAAGTAGAAATATCGTTAGAGGTTGAAAGCAATGCTCCACCAAGTTTCTGGGACAGGGGAGCATGGGAGCAGGGAGACGCATAGGGGGGATGTGTGGAAGCACCCCCAAATTTTAGGGAAACATGGGGACGGGGGGACGTCACATGTATAATATAAAAAATATACAATTTTAAAAATAAAAATAATAATTATAAAATCTCAATAATAACAATTCATCCCATGCAAATTCATCATTGTGCAATGTAAATACTGAATAGTCAACGTAAAATACTAAATAATACTAAATTCAAATTTGTAAATGATATAAACATGATTCAAATTCAAATCCAGTAATGAAATACATTGATTCATAAATCATAAATGAAACAAAAATAGTAAAATATTGATACATTGATTTAAATTCATCATTCATCATTCATCATTCTAGAATCTAATAGTAATTAGTACTAAGCAAAATAGTAGATACTAAGGTCTGAAATAGTAAATTGGAATTACTCAAACTCAAAAATAGTAAAGAGTGACGAGTCAAAGACTCGGTTTGAGGTCATCGGTGTCTAGAATCCAGACTCACAAGTTAAAACTGAAAATTAACAATGGACAATGAACATTGAAAATAAAATGAGCATCATGGAGTCAATCTTATTGATTGGTCCTCTACATCCATTTGCTGCATGAAGTCATCGGGATCATCAATGGGAATGTCATTATCTATCTCTGAGTCAGGGTCATTCTCATGAGTAACCAATGGCACACCAACCAAACCATGTTGCAGCTCATCTGGTTCATCCTCATCTATTTGTGCACCATCCTCTGGATCCGCATTCCATCGTGTTGTCGGTCCCCTTCGATACTCTGGTGTCTTCTTATGCGCAAAACGTAGGGAACTGTGCACTGCAACTAGCTTCTTTGCTCTCTTAAAGGCAAGTCTATTCCTCTTGATAGAGTGGATGAAGCTATATGTGTACCAGTGTCTTTCAGTGCGTTGTTGAGTGCATGTACACAAAAAGGGGTCCAAAAAATATGCCTGTATTTACTCTAAATCAGCAACCCAACCGATCTGCACACTGTTGCTGCCTCTGTTACAACCTGTACAACGTTGGTGGGCCCAACCTCCTCTATAGCATCTCGAAGAAGCTCAAATTGGAAAGCTGCATCTTTGCGCCCCTAGAACAATCAATAGCTCTAAGAAAGAAAGGCCCCTCTATGCATGTAACTATGATGTTGACGAGTAGACGTTTGGCAATGTCTATCCACCCATCCATAACAATAGAACAACCTTCCCTCACCCATGTCTGTCTCATCCACTCTTTGTGCACATTGATATTGGACACTTGCCTGTCTAAGATCACAGTCCTCAAGTTATGTTCACTTGGGGGCAGATATGAGGGTTCTGCTGTTGCAATTGCCTTGACCATCTCCTTATAATAAGGAGAACGACTAACACGGAAATGAATGCCATTGGAAAAAATAAATTTTCCAATGCCATCATCTGTATCATCACGATTCAACTTACTGTACATCCCTGCAATAATTGGTCCCACTGCACAAGAACGAGAACCCTTATGTTTGGATGAAGATATCCCGCTATCAACAGGAGATGGTGGAGGCATGTGGCCCATGGATGATTGCTTTCGTTTTGATTTTCTCTTGGCGCTTGTAGCTTCTTCCACATTTTGATAAGCTTGGTGCATGAAATTATGGCTAGAGAAGGTGCCTTTTGCATCTGCTGCCATTTGTATCCTCAAAAGCTTGGATCTTTCCATCATGGTTAATGTTGTACATATAACCCCTTTGCCACCTATTCCCAAATGGTGCATCTTAACTCGACTATAACTCCCAACCTAAGGATGGCCACAAATATTGCATGTCCATTTACGTGACCCACCTCTTTTGCCTCCTGGTTTTCTGTTGGTTGATGGGCCAATTACTTTGGTGGCATATAGCAAAAGTGGTTTTTTTGGGTTTAATGTTGCCTTTGCATAATTTGCCGATACCTTTGGTGGGGATAGAACATTGCGTTGGGTTTCATTCAATGATGATGAGGTGTTCCCAGTCCCACTTCCAACCTGTGTACCGCTCCTAACATGACCCTCTGCTTGGGTATCGTAATCACTAGGGTATCAGAATCACTATCAGTGTCACTGTCACTATCACTGTAATCACTTTTGCTGTTGTTTTTTAAATTTTCTGTGCAAGTTTTTAATTTATGGCAACCTGCAGCAAGTGTTTTTCATTAATTTTTTAATTTTATATGGTTGACTACGTGTCCAAATGCCGAGTTTGAAGGATAAAACAAAGAATGGAGATAAAAACTAAGAAAGTACAGCACAGATTAAAAAACAACAAGCATTTTAATTTTTAATTTCAGATTTGGAACAAAAACTTTTGACCCTACCTTCCCACTGCTAGAAGAAAAAATCTGCTGAAGGGAAACTTAGATAGAATGCTTCAATCGCTCCAATTGCTGGGCAGTTAAAGAACTTAGAAAACACTGAACAATAACTACAATCGCTGCTCCAATGCTGCAATGCTTGAATTGCTGGGCGGCAGAAAAGTTCAGCAACTCCAATCGCTAGAATTGCTGGGCGGCAGAAAAGTTCAGCAACTCCAATCGCTGGAATTGCTGGGCAGCTTAAGAAAACAGCAACCCCTCGGCTCACATAACTCACTTGGCGGCTCACTTGGTGGCTAAGAGAGTTTGATTGGCAGCCAACAACAGCCCCACAACTAATAGAACTCACTCGACTGCTCACTTGGTGGATTGTGGCTAAGAGAGCTAGATAGGCAGCTAAAGAAACTTAGAAGCCCCAATCACTCAATGGCAGCTCTCACACAGGCTCTCATGTAGGCTCAAGGACGTGGGCTCTCACACAGGCTCAAAGACTCGGGCTCTATGCTCTCATGCGGGCTCTATGCTCTCTCACGCGAGCTCTATGCTCTCTCATGCGGGCTTGGCTCAAGGATGACAAATGCTCTTGAATGGGATCGATGCTCTTACTCACGGCTCAAAAAGAAATTATATGATATATTATTATATCATATGTCAAATGATAACTGAGGTTTAAAGTAGAATTTGGTAGGTTTATGTTAATAAATTGTTGATATAGGTAGAATTAGAATTAGGTAGGTTTAAATTAGATCGGTTGGGTTGCTGATTCATAGTAAATACATGCATATTTTCTGGACCCCTTGTTGTGTACATGCATTCAACAATGCACTAAAAGACATTGGCAAAATTGAGTGGGCATCCAACTTGGTGATAGCTGTGAGAAATGTGCATATGTTTATCTGCAATCACCACACCTCCTTATCCATGTATAGGTCGCATTCGAGGAAGGAATTCCTCAAGCTCATAGAGACTAGATATGCTAGCTATTTTCTCTTATTGGAGAGGATGTTGGAGGGGCAATCGACATTGCAGGCGATGGTTGTGACATCAGAATGGAGTAGGTGGGCAAAATCCAAGACAAATGAGGGAAAGAAAATCAGGGTTCAGATATCGGATAATGATTGGTGGATAGATTGTGGTTATTTGGTGTCACTCTTACGCAATATAGTTGAGGTTATTCGCTACACTGACATAGATTCTCCTAGTCTTGGAGAAATCTATGAGACTTTTGATAGCATGTTGGGTCAAGTGAAGGTAGCCATTCGTGAGAAAGATCCCTCTTTACAATTCTATATGACCCAAATTTGGCCCATTATTCAACATAGGTGGGATTGAATGAACACACCTTTGCACATGGTAGTCTATGCACTCAACCATTGAGGATCCAGAGGTCAAGAAGGGATTTCAAGCTGTCAATACAAAGATGTACAGTGCAGAAGAGGGGAGAACACTTAGCAGACAGTTGATGCAATTTGCAAGTCTCAATGGTCCCTTCAACAAGCCTCATGTGAGGGAAGATTGCAATGACTTAGGCTAGGATGGCCCCATTGGTTGGTGGACCATGCATGGGGATGATGCTCCAGAGATCCAACATTTTGCTATTTGCTTGTCGTCTCAGATTGCTAGTTCCTCCGCAACAAAGAGCAATTCGTCGACATATAGCTTCATCCACTCTATTGAGAGAGAATCTAGTTGTAATGCATAGTGCCTTACGTCTTGTGCATAGGAAGACACCACAATATCGGAGGGGACCAACGACACGATGGGATGTGGATCCAGAGGATGGTGCACAAATAGATGAGGAGGATGAACTAGATGAGCTGCAACATGGTTTGCTTGGCGTGCCATTGGTTACACATGAGAGTGACTTTGACTCAGAGACAGATAGTGACATTCCCATTGATGGTCTTGATGACTTCATGCAACAGATGGATGTAGAGGACCGGTCAATGAGATTGACTCCATGATACTCATTTTATTTTCAATGTTCATTGTCCATTGTTAATTTTCAGTTTTAACTTTTGAGTCTTGACTGTAGATATTGATTGTTAGTAGGGAAAAAATGAAAAACAAAAGCTTTTAAAATTTTTCTGTTTACTAGATCAACATATAGAAAAAGAGATATAAACAGATCTGAATACAAACAAGATTTCTGAGTATAAAAATAAACTTTTAGCTTACCTCCTGATTCAATGATAGATGTACCTGTCACATATGTGGATGTATGCCTCTGTAAATATGCTCAGAAATTAGTTTAGGTTCATGGATCAAACCTCTAGGGTTTGATCTCTGTCAATGTGGACTGTGGGACAGTTCTGCCAAAGATAGAGACCCCAAAAAGAAACAACAATAATACCACAGACCTCCAAGTAGATAATAGTAATAGCCCCAACAGATAGAACCCTCCACATAAACAATAATAGTAGACCCTCAACAAGCAAAACAACAAACCCTCAACTCAGAAAAAGACTAGACAACAAGTGGAAACCCCACAGGGGCCTCAACTTCAACACACGACAGCTAGGAGAAGGATCCACATCCTTAATACAACAAAGGAGACGACCCAAAAGGAGGCCGCGACACCTGTACTCAGGTCCGTGGCCCTAAAAGGGAGATCCGACACCCACAAGAATAGGTCCGACAGCTAATGAAGACACCTTTGTGCAAGAGGACAGGTCCGACAGCTCTTGGGAGGCACCTCACAGCTCAGAAGAAACAGATCCAACAATCATACATCAACAGACCCTAAAGAAGAAGCTTCCAACCAACACAAAAATCTCAGATCTGAAATTGATAACGAAAAGAGAGGCCGCACCAACAAAGGAGAGTAGTCATTGAGGTAGCTGCAACAAGGAGAGAGAGGAGAGAGTGTGTGTATGATAGAATGCTAGAGGGTAGGGTCTTATTTATAGTTAGGGAGAGGGGTTAGGGAAATTATAATTATAATTAAATATTGACATTTAATTAATACAAATATTAATTAAAATGTCAATTAATATTAATATTAATTATAAAAAC
>JZKD02S1874401.1:43860-58467 GCA_000966675.3 Picea glauca
CAGTTAACTGACAAAAAGCCTCGTGTCTCGGCGGAAACTTTCCTGATTTTTTGCTTTGTTAGGTACCCGCGGGCTGTAGTGGGTTAGCCTGCGGATACCCGCGTGCAGTAGAAGGTCAGCAAGTGGTCCCCCGCACCCAGTGAAAGGTTAGGGCGTGGATTGCTTGTTTTAAGTGGTTTTTCAAGGTTCTATTTAGCATGGCTTTGGCTAGGAAGAGGCATGAGTTGGCCTGATGCCAGGTAAGCCTGTGTGGTGCATTTTAGGGTTATAAAACCCACGTACCCTATGAAAAGAGGAAGGAATTAGATCCTCATAAAAAAACATGCATCTTTGTGGGATATCTCAAAGGTGTGAAGGGTTATAGGTTGATTGATCCCTAAAAGGACAAACTCATTAATTAATGAAGTGTCCATTTTTAGGAAATCCCCATGCATGCAACTCATGAGCCACATGAAGAGACTTCTACACATCCTCTTATTTTAGACATTCCAGATGATGTCTCCACCCATTCAGGTTAGAGTTCAGATATTATTTTTGAATCATATTCTGAATATGATGAGCATATAGATGAAGATACACATCATATGCCCAAATTGGCTCAATCCACTCTACATTCAGTAGGTGACCTTTTGGGGGATCCAATAGATCCAAGGAGGATGAGATCCCATTTTGAGGAGCCATCTCATGCACTTACAACTACCAAACTAGTGATTCCCACACATTGATACATGGTTGTAGCTCCATACCCTCAAACCTATGTAGAGGCTGAAGGGAATTTGTCATGGTGTTGGGATCTTCGTTTGGGTTGTGGACTCCCAACATCATCAACATTGCACGATACCAATGCCTTTCATTTGACATCAAGGCTTAACTAAAGTACTTGACCAGAAATACATCTTCACCAAGTATTTGTTTCTTACTTAGTTATGTGTGTGTTACATTTACTTAGTTAATGCAATAGTAAATAACAAAAACCATACAAGTATAAACAAAAGATATGTGTGGGCGGCCAAACCAGCCTAGCACCCAGAAATATTTGATAAACGAAAACAACAGAGTGTCGATCTTAACTTGTTCCACCCACATAAATAGTTTACAAGAACAACCAAACAATTGATCTTCCCTTGGGTTCTCTCTCTTTGTCACTTCAGCCAAAGCTTGTCTCTTGTGTACTTCATCTTCAATGCTTGTGATTTTGTCTCTCCTTTGTTTGTTCCTCAACTCAGTCTAGACTTGTCTTGTTTTTCAGTAGGACAAGGTTGACACCAAGATGCAATCAGATCTATTACAACCTTTACCAACTTCATAGAAACCATGGGAAAGTGTTTAAATGGACTTCATGACCCAATTGCACGTAGTGTAGGGGTACAATGAAATCATGGTCGTGGTGGATCATTTTTCCAAGTATGTAGTTTTCATTATGATGAAGATGAAATGTGAGGTAGAAGAGGTGGCACAAATGTTTTTCAAGAACATAGTGAAGTATTGGGGTCTTTTTTTTAACATCATTTTGAATAGAGATACGAGGTTCATCGAGAAGTTTTGGATAGCACTGTTCATGCTTAACAAGATGAATTTGTTGATGAGATCTAGATTCCATTTTAAGACAAATGGATAGATGAAATGAATCAATGGGGTTTTGGAGGACTACTTGCAGCACTATGTGAGGATGGATCAAATGAACTGGCCATATTTGTTGGATGTTGTGCAGTTTAGTTATAATCTATAGAATAGTTTCACGACGGGATACCATCTGTTTAAATTGATGAATGGGCAACAAACCATCACCCCACACATGATAATGCAAGGATATTATGGGATGAACCCATCATTCTTAGGCTTCATGATAGGTTGGGAGGATCAGTTGGAGTTGGATTGTGCACATTTTACAGGTGTGAAAGAAAGGATGAAGCATTGGGAAAATTAGGAAAGTCGAGATGTGGAGCTCAACGTAGGTGACCAATTCTTCATCAGGTTGAGTAGGAACCAATTCATGCCACCTATCAGGATGTTTCAATCACTGGTGTGCAGGTTTGAAGGTCCCTTCAAGATACTTGAGAAACTCATGGAAGTCACTTAGAATCTAGAGTTGTTGTTTCACTTGAGATCCCATTATCTTGTTTTTCACATTAGTCAATTGAAACCATGTCGAATGGATGTGAAGGACCTGAAGAGAAACGATCCCACCTACGGTCTAGTGATGATTGTCAATCTAGTAGAGTTGGATATTGATGATATCCTGGCATACAATATGTTAGGAATTGGAAAGAATCATAAGTTTGAGTACTTCATTCGTTGGAAGAGAGGATCCAAATAATATGGCCACTAGGAAAGGGAAGAGGTGTTGTGGAAATGACTTGGGTGAAGAACAAGGGTGAAGAAAAAGGGAGCTCCAACACTGGGATTTCTGAGAAAAAAAATTAATTAGGGTAGGGGAGGGTGTAACACCTCTATAGAAGTAGGAAAGTGTGCACCCAAACATCACACACTCATCCACAGTGAGACCACCAAACAAACTTGTGACATGGACGATCGATCCAATGAAGGGATGAAATGAACTTATAGATGTGCATGTAGTTTCCTTAGGTGTGTGCACCATGTTAAGAGGTGTGCACTGGTTCAAGGGGTGCACACAAATATGAATTACTCCAGATGAAATCCAAGTAAAGGTTTGACAAAACAGGTGAAATGAAATTGGGTGCCCATAACTGAAGGAAACAAAATTCGGCCAAGCATGGTTGGAGTCCACTTTAGTGAGACCCAAGAGATGCGCACCCATGGGAGAAGTCGACTCAGCAAAGAATTAAAGGTTTTTTCATGTCTAGATGAAAGGATGTGCCAATTGGACATTCATATAAGCCAATTAATTGCACCATTTGAACACATCGGGATGGAAACACAAGCTTGAACCAAGTTGAGGAATGGAAAAATGAGAGATGAAAACATGGGAACCAAAGATGAAGTGTGCAAGAAACTAGCTTTGGTTGAAATGATGAAGAGAGAGCACCCAAGGGAAGCTTTGTTGTTTCATTGTTCTTGTAAACTCTTTTTGTGTGTGGCATGAGTTAAGATCGACACTCTGTTTTTTTCATTTATCGAATATTTCTGGGTGTTAGGTGGGTTTGGTCGCTTGCACATATATTTCATTTATACTTGTATGATTGGTTTTATTTATGTTAGAATATAGAATAATGTGTGCTCCTTTCACCATTGATGATACCCTTGTCACCCAACCATATGCCGAAGCCACCCTCCAAGCACCTTAACCTTGACTGAGAATTAATCCGGAAGCAAACCCTAGGCTAGATAGCCAAACAAGGTGTAGCGCATATTCCTCCAAGGATAGCACACCAACAATAGTTGATTAGATAATACAAACCCTAGCCAAGAGATAGTCCAATCCAACACTGAAACTGGTTGTTGTAGCAGCTACACCTATAGCTCTCCTCCACACGTGCAGACCAAACTGGGAACTACAGTGCGCACCAGTTGCTCTATGAAATTATAAGATGTGTCAAATGAGAACTAACACCTTGTATTTATAGTGGTTCTGCCAGATTTGTTGGGGCCAACTTCTTCTTATAGATATGTGTCTGTTCAGTATATTATTATTATTTTTGGCCGACTTCTTCTCTTGGAGGCTAATAGCCTAATATAAATTATCTTCTTGAGCCGAAAAGACTTCTAGGGATATTATCCAACTCATTAGGGTTTCTCTTGCTTCCCGGAGTCTTCTATTCTTATCAGGTTCACATGTGGAGGTAAATACCTCCCACAGGTACCATAATATTAACACTCCCTCCTATCTAGGGAGGTATTACAGGTAATGGTCTTGAGCACAAAAACATACCATTTACCCGGTAGCATCAATATAGTCCTCTAAACTATCTCATGACTAGATCATGAGAATCACCATCACCATCAGTTGCATCATCTCTCAAAACCATACTTCATCTGAGTAATTAGACGTGATGCTTTGATAAGTCACTCACACTACAGAGTGGTACAAGAGCCATTCTTATAATCTAGAAGAGTAAATGTTCTGAACCATTTTCCTTCTGGAAAATCATTGTTCATCATTTGTCTAGATGATGATTATCTCCAATAAACTGTTGATATCCTTCAAGGCAATTAGAACAAAAGATAGAACACAACTATGTCTATTCATAGTAGTACATAACTACAATTCAGTGGTACACTACCACACCAAGTAACACACAAGTACTTGATCAACAACGTATAGTCATGAACAGTGGAACATATCCACCACAATAGTCTTCATCTATTTTCATATAGTCTTCATACCAAACATCTAATAGCAACCTACATAGAAATAATGTTATGATATAAACTGAATCATCTAGGCCAATCTTTCACTCACATCTGTGACCTCTGAAAGAATATCTTCCTCACGGACAGTGGAACATATCCACCACCGTAGTCTACATCTACTGTCATATAATCTTCATAAAAAACATCTAATAGAAACCTACACAGAAATAATCTTATGATTTAAATTGAATTATCTGGGCCAATCTTTCACTCACATCTGTGAGCTCTAAAAGAATATCTACCTCAGAGTAGAATAATGAGATATCTGGACTATTATTTTCAATAAAGGAAGATTAATTGTCTTGTCTTATGAACTTGGACCATTCCCCACCCTGGGCCATTCTTCCTACACTAATCAAAGTGCACCCTGGAGAGAATGTATAAACCTAAGGAATGTTGAGTCTAGACCATTCCCCACCCTGGGCCATTCCTCCTACAATAATCAAAGTGCACCCTGGAGAGAATGTATAAACCCTAAGGAATGTTTGTCCCTAATTTCTGATCCTGGACCATTCCCCACCCTAGGACATTCCTCCTACACTAATCAAAGTGCACCTTGGAGAGAATGTGTAAACCCTAAGGAATGTTTGTCTTTGATTACTGAGCTTGGACGATTCCCCACCCTGGGCCATTCCTCCTACACTAATCAAAGTGTACCCTGGAGAGAATGTGTAAACCCTAAGGAATGACTATTTGAACCATTTCCTTTGTTAACCACAAGAGGAAAAGATTGTCCTACATCAACCTCCAAAAACGGACCATTCCTCATGTTAACCACAATGAGAAATCGTTGTCTAGTGAGGTGGGCCAATCTTATTGAGTAACCCTCAAGAAGAGAGATTTCCCTAGACCACTCCCCATGTTAACAACAATGGGAAGTCATTGTCTATGATACATGAGAAATCATACTACTTCCCATGTTAACCACAATGGGAAGTGACTGTCTGTCAGAAGTCTCAATCCACTTTCCGAACAGGAAAGCATCTATCCAAGATGGACTATTTTTCAAATTTAAAGATGAATGTCTTCAATAATGTTTGCAATGGTCCTTCCTAACTTGGAGAGTCATTTATTCCTTTTTCAATAAGAAGGAAGTTGTTTCCATGAGCTCTAGCTTGAGTATGCAAACTCTTTCACCTTGGATAGAAGCTTTACCAAAATGTCTTCTTATCTGCTCATCTGTGGAGATATGTATTGGAGAATCATTTTCTCCTTTCTGGACTTCATCATGGATAATGTAATTCTTGATTTCAAATGTACTTTAGTCTAGAACACTGTTAAGTCTTCATGTAGATCTGAACAATAGAGTATATCATAGTTGGAAAGATGGAACATATCTATGTGACACTTCTTCTGTCATCATGAGATCTGATCTATTCAGTAGTCATCTTGATATTATAGGGAAAACTTCACCATGCTTCTACTGTGCACTGGAGGTTCTCCACCAAGTTATCTTCTTCTATCTGCATATAGGAGTCTCTTTCTGGTATGCCTCAAAGTCTTGAGATTGCTCTTCATACGCTATTTATTTAATTTCTATGGAGAACATTATTTGAATTCATATGATGTAGAATTCTGACTCATGGATGTTCTGGATGATATAATGACTTATGTAGAGATAATTCTGGTTTACTGGAACAAGTAATCATCATAGTCTTCTCCCTCCATCTGGGAGAACCTCTAGTTCTAGGTCTCACAATACTTTAGTTCATAAGTCTTCCATACACTTGTTCTTTACCACGAATTTCAGTTCTTCTGCTTGATTGCTTTTAGTGAGTTCATATCAGGATGGTAATCTATTGATTCTTAATATTATGAATGGTTGTTCTGGCTTTTCTTTCTTTCTTGGAATCTTCATATTCTTCTTCATTTTTTTCTTTAGCTCTTGGGTCCATGGAGTTTCTTATAGATTCCATGCCCTAGAGATTCCACTTCTTCCTTTCATCATAGGGTCATGGATTTGGATGGACAACTAGGAATACTTTAAGTCTTCTCTTTGAAAAAGTCTTCTTCTATGGTTGAACTGAACATGTACTCTCTTTCATGATTGATACCATGGATATATATATATCATCATCTTCAATGAATCATAGGATTAGCTCCCTCCTAATCCTTTCTTCATGTATAAGTGCATATAATCGGCTCCCTCCGTCTAACAGAGTACATGCTTCCATCTGCAACCTTATTGTCTTCTACAATGTATAATTGTCTCTCTTATCTAATATAGTCCACGCCTCCATCTTGTTGTTTTCTAGAAAACATCGTAAGTCCTTTTTCCAATTTCCTCTCAATTGTTGACTTATTTCTGTGATGGCCTCTATGTGTGCTCCCTTCACAACCCACAGCTCGAAAGGTCCATGTCAGCATAAGATCTTTCATTTTCATTGGCCCGAAGAACTCTAAATGGCTCTTCTATTTCCCTATCAGAAAATATGCACCTACAACAAACTCTCATGGGATCCCCTCTTTAACACTTTGGGAGATTGGATTTCTCGGCTTCGCGAATCCAATGGTAAAGCATTGGTCTCTCGAATCCCTGAAACTTGAAATAGTCAGCGCTGACCTTTTCCTTCCCCTTTTGGGGTTTTCCCTATCACAATTTTGGCGATCGCGAGGTCGAGAAACCTATCTCCTCGACTCTCGAATTCCGATTTGTCGAAACTCCAATATACTCGTGAGCTTTGAATTTTCAATGCCACTTCATTTCATCGGCATTTCAGACTTCGCAATATCGTGAATACTAATGTAATGAAGTCAGAACTTTACTCCACAAAATTATGAAATAATGTGCCACCTGTCCACTCGATGACTCCTCCGTGGCCCACACAAATACTCTTTACTTTCGGGACTTCGCGATTAGGGATATCACGATTCCCGTTGAAATGTTTATGGAACTTCAACCTACGAAAACCCGATACAAGTATCTGCGTGTAAATCCAATGACCCTTGTGGCTTGGATCTATGGTCCTACTCCTCCTGAGCTTAGAACCTTTTGACGCTTTTGTTGTAACTCCCCTGCTCCTTTGTAAGATCTGATGGCTCATGGGACTTCGCAAATTCTCTCCAGACAACTCTGACCGTCCGTCTCTCCTCTAAGAACTTCCTGGGTTCGACATCGCTACGCCTTCTTACCAACTTCAAAGTACTTGGTCTCTTCACCTGCCTTCAATGAAATTTGAATACTTCAAATCCTTCTGAATTTTCCACGACTCTGCATCCTTTAGAAAAAAACACTTGCATGCACTCCTTGCGGCAGATTTCCAAACACTTCCAAGTGTTGAAATCCTTCGACTAGTGCACTCCTACGGTAGCAGTCTCTAAACTCTTCTCTCAGGTTTGCAATCCTGAGACTTCACTTGGCCTACACACTCCTTGCATGGCTCTTGTGCCTAACTGCACTTCCGTGGAAATGAGAACAAAATCTTCCTCTCTTGAGCTTTTAGAGACAATCCTATGAACACCTTGTCGATGCACTCCTTGTGGACACTTCAAATGCACTCCTTGCAGGAACTCTTGCTCAGATAGAGAAACAATTGAAACTCATTCCATTACCCTTTCCTCTTAGAGTTCAAACATTCAACAAGAAATCATTCATACATAGAATAAAAGCAATTGCATGATAGAAAGAGTAAAATAACCATGAGCATAACATTCAAAGATGCATACACAGAGAATATATGAACACCATGAGTCTGAATCACAACTTTCTTTTTATTAATTTAGAACTTCTGTACATGGAGTCTTCTACACAACTCTCTGCTTCTCTGCTTCTCTTCTATGCTCTTCTCTCTGATAATGTTACAATACACAATGAGGGTGTCTATATCCCGTTTCCCTCTTGCGCTCTAAAACTGTCTAATCTAGAATTGAATTCTATCTACTTTACATTAACTACCATAAATGCCTCTATATACTAAGGACGAGAGAAAATTGCTCAAGGTCCGTTTACATTATACAAGTGCGCCCCTTCTTAATGAATTCATTTAATATTGCGCATCAACTTCAAGGTAATTCCAAAATCTGCACTGGCACTTGTCCAGCTGTCTTTTGCTTTGGCACTGGCTCGCTTGAGATGCTCCTGCATCATATTCCCTGGCTTGAAAAATTTCATGGGCTCCTGTCCATGAGCTCACGCACTGTGTGTCCATGCTTCTGGATCTTTTCCTCATTCTCCCAGCTGGCATATTCAACTGGATGGCCCTTCCACTTGACCAAATACTCAAAGTATTGTTTTCACCCGGTCTTCTTACTTACTCTTTTATCCAGTATGCGCTCCATCTGCAGCTTATCTGCAACTAGCATCTACTTTGTCTACTAGATCACTGGCTGCTCATGACTTGTTCCTGCTTCCTCAGCTTTGTATGGGTATAAGTCTGAGATATTGAATATCGGAGAAATTCCGATCCCATCGAGTAATTCAATCTCATAAGCATTCGCCCCAAATTTCTTCAAGACCCTATATGGTCCGATTTTCTTCATCTTCAGTTTATTATATGTTCCTCTCGGGAACCTTTCCTTCCTCAAATGTGTCAGAATCAAGTCACCAACTTCAAACTAAAGTTTTCTTTTGTGTTGATCTGCTCTACGCTTGTATTCCTAGCTTGAATTCTGCAATCGCTCCTTCACCTTACTGTTAAGTTCCTTCATCGCCTTCGCGAACTCTTCTGCACTAGCATTGCTAGTCACAGTCTGTTCTGAATCTCTCAATTCAAAAATCCCTGTCGGCTGCATGCCATAGACAATCTGAAATGGACTATGTCCTGTGCTCCTGTTAACTGAGTTGTTATAAGCAAACTCTGCTTGTGGTAATATGTTGTCCCACTGGCTGTGGTGTTCTGTCATGAAGAATCTCAGCAAGTCTCCCGAAATTTTGTTTTACCACTTTTGTCTATCCATCCATCTGAGGATTATAAGCTGAACTAAATGGCAAGTTAGTTCCCAGCTTCTTCCATAAGGTCCTCCAAAAGTGCCCTGTGAATTTAGTGTCTCAATCCGAAACTATACTCCTTGGTAAGCCATGAAGTCGAATGACCTCTTTGAAAAACATATTCACAATGTGAGTTACATCACTGGTCTTCTGACATGGAATGAAGTGTGCCATCTTGGAAAATCTATCCACCACCACAAAGATTGAATCAAAACCTCTTTGCATTCTTGGCAACCCCAATATGAAATCCATGCTAATTTCATACCACGACCTCTCAAGTATGGGAAATGGTTGATAAAAGCCCGCATTTTGTCTCCTCCCCTTCGAATGCTGGAAAATTTTGCATCTATCCACGAATCTCTTGACATATTCTCACATTCTTGGCCAAAAATATGACTCATTCAGCTTTGCGAACGTCTTGTCATGACCAAAGTGCCCTGCCAATCCTCCACTGTGTTTCTCCTTCAGCAGATTCTCCCTCATGGAGCATTTCGGAATACACAGTTGATTAGCCTTAAATAGTAATCCTTCCTGGATCATGTATTCTACCCATTGGCTTCTATCTCTGAGAATTGGATTCTCAGCTACTTCATACGCTTCCTTGAAATCCTGATCATCTGCGTACATGTTCCTGAGATCATCAAAACCCAACGTTTTGACTTTGAACTCTTGCAACAGCAAACACTTCCTACTCAAAGCATCAACAACTTTGTTAACAGTACTAGAAATATGTTTAATCAAAAAAGTGAAATTATGCATATATTCCACCCATTTGACATGTCTCTGATTCAACTTTTCCTGTTGAGTCACAAGCTGCAGTGCATGATTGTCACTGTATAAGACAAACTGTTTCGGGATCAAGTAATGCCTCCATTTCTTTAATGTCTGTATGATAGCATAAAAATCCTTATCATAAGTGGAGTATTTCACTTTCACTTCATTCAAATTCTCGCTGAAATATGCTATCGGCCTGCCTTCTTGACTCAAGACTGCCCCGATTGCAAATCCACTTGCATCGCATTTCACTTGAAATGTCTTTCGGAAATACGACAACACAAAAACTGGTTGTTCCATAATCTTCCTCTTCAACAGATTAAAAATCTTCTCAACCTCTTTAGTCCAATGAAAAGACTTGTGTCTTTTCTTCACTGTATCCATCATTGCTGCACTAATTCCACTAAAATTCCTGATGAATTTTCAGTAGAAACTAGCTAATCCGTGAAAACTTCTCACCTCAAAGATATTCTTTGGTGATGGCCAATTCTTGATTACTTCCACCTTATCTAGATCCATCCTCAACTCATCTGCAGAAATAACAAATCCTAAGTAAATGAGCTCTTTCTTCATGAATGAGGACTTCTTCATGTTTATCAGCAGCTTCTCCTGATGTAACCTCTGCATCACTCTAGCCAAATGCTTCAGATGTACTGCCACTGTTTTACTGTAAACCAGTATGTCATCCAAATATACGATAACAAATTTTCTGATGAACTCCCTCAGGACTTCGTTCATCAACCTCATGAAGGTACTTGGTGCATTTGTTAAGCCAAATGGCATAACAAGCCATTCATACAACCCTTCGTTTGTTTTGAAGGTTGTCTTCCATTCATCACCTTCTCTCATGCAGATTTGATGATAACTGCTTTTCAGATCAATCTTTGAAAAATACTTTGCTCCACTCAAGCAATCCATCAGATCATTCATCCTTGGAAAAGGAAATATGTACCTGATGGTTATCTTATTAATCACCCTCGAGTCAGTACACATCCCCCAGCCTCCGTCTTTCTTTGGACTGAGTACTGTTGGAACAACACATGGACTCAAGCTTTCCCTGACCAAACCTTTGTCCAACAACTCCTGGACTTGTCTTTTAACCTCTTCATTCTCTTGCGGCATCAATATGTACGCGGATTTCTTTGGTAAACTAGATCCTGGTATGAGGTCAATATTATGACTCACGCTTCTTATCAGTGGCAACGAACGAGGTAGTTCGTCCACTACTATATCAACGAACTGTTTCAATAGTTCCTGAATCTCTTCTGGTAAATCATCCACTCTGGTGCTAGTCAAAACAATATTTGGTTTCCTTACCACAATGAACTGTGGATCCTCCTTCTTCTTGACCTCAGTAAGAAGTTCCTTCCCACTCATGAGAAGTACAATGTTTCTTACTTCCGGTTTCACCTCCTTATCCTTGATTGGAAGTAACATGTGTGTCCTCCCATTCTTCTCTAGGGTGTATGTGTTCATTCTCCCATCATGATTCACATTCCTGTCATATTTCCACGGTATACCCAACAATAGATGACAGACATCCATAGGAATGACATCACAAAGTATCTTATCATTATATCCTCCTATCTTGAATTCAACTAAACAGTGTTTAGTGACAATTACTTGATGTCCTTTTTGTAGCCATGAAATTCTATACGAGCTTAGATGATCGATCGTCTCCAGCTCTAGCTTCTCTACCATCTCTATAGAAATGAGATTATCCATGCTACCACTGTTTACAATGACCTTGCATACCCTGTCCTTGGTCTTGCAAGCAGTTCGGAAAAGTCTGGTCCTTTGGACTAAACTCTCCACCTCTTTCTCTGGTGTCAAAAGAGATTTTCACATCATCAATGATCTTCTGCCTTCAGCATCTTCTGCCTCAACATCCCACCTCTGTGCTTTGGCGATGTGAGTTTCTCCACTCTCTTTCTTTTTGTCTGGACACTCATAAGACTTGTGCCCATTCTTTCCACATGTGAAGCATGTTATTACTCCACCTCTTCCTCTTCCTCTACCTCTAGTACGAAGAAAAGTATTGTTATCAGCATAATATCCTCTCTTCTCAGTATGTTGTCCTCGCTATTCATCATATTTCCCTTGCTGCGAACTTCCACCTCTCTCAGTTCGAGTCTGAGGTTTCTTCTAGTCTTCCTTGGGCTTCTGATATTTATCCTGGGCAACTGATTTGCCTCTTGGCTGACTTCTTCCTCGGTCCCTCTGACTCTGCTTTCGGCTCATCTTCTCTTCTGCTTTTAGAGCCATCTGATAAGCATCTTCCACTGTTCGGATGGTTACCATGCTCATCTCATCCTGAATGTCATATCTCAGACCATTCAGATATCTAGCAACTTTTTCATCATCGCTCTCCCGATGACCTGCCCTGATGTTCAGCCTGTAGAATTCCTCAGTGTATGCTTTTACTTCCATCAGCTTCTGTCTCAGGTTCTGCATCCTTTTGAACAAAGAAATTTGATAACCTCTGGGGATGAATTTTTCCTTCATATTTGCGATCATTCTGTCCCAGCTCTTGATCTTTTGCTTTCCTTTGCAGCATCTGTCAGCTTGTAGTTCATCCCACCACAATGCTGCATGTCCTCTCAATCTTGTGATAACATGCTTGACTCTCTTGTCCTCTTCGACATATTCATAGTCAAAGTATGTGTCTAGAGCTCTAATCCAGTCTACAAGCTCCTCTGCATCCAGATTTCCCTCATAAACTGGAATGTCCATCTTTTCTCTTGCACCCATTCTTGCAATAGCTCTGATCAAACGTTCATTTGTTGCATCTTCAGCTGCAACTTCTTCTTCATGTTTAGCCTCAATCTCACTTTCGGAATCACTAAGATCCCCAGCGCTGACTGTACGTCTTTGTGTTGTCTCCATGTCTTTGATTCTAGCTCGTAGATCAGGCATCTCTCTCTCTCCATGGCTGGATCTGTCATCTTCCTGCCTCTTCTTCATGGAATTTCCCTATCCTCTGGTGGATTGGGTGTTTGTCTATCCCTTATCCTTGGTGGCATGGTGAATTATCTTTCTTCTCTACTACATAAAGCAAAGAACCTTTCTGGGCTCTGATACCAAACTGATAGCCTCGACGCGTGCTCCCTCCATAGCCCGCAGGTCAAAAAGTCCACATCAGCACAGGATCTTTCCTTTTCGCCGGCCTGAAGAACTCTAAATGGCTCTTCTATTTCCCTATCGAGAAATCTGCACCCACAACAAACTCTCATGGGATCCCCTCTTTAACACTTTGGGAGATCATATTTCGTGGCTTCGTGAATCCAATGGTCAAGCGTTGGTCTCTCGAATCCCCGAAACCCGAAACAGTCGACACTGACCTTTTCCTTCTCCTTTTGGGGTTTTCCCTATCGCAATTTTGGCAATCACGAGGTCGAGAAACCTGTCTCCTCAACTCCCGAATCCCGATTTTCCAAAACTTCGATATACTTGTGAGCTTTGAATTTTCAATGCCACTTCATTTCATTGGCATTTTGGACTTTGCAATATCGTGAATCCTAATGTAATGATGTCAGAACTTTACTCCACAAAATTCTAAAATAATGTGCCACGTGTCCACTCGCTGACTCCTCCGTGGCCCACACAAATCCTCTTTACTTTCGGCACTTCGCGATTCAGGATATCGTGATTCCCGTTGAAATTTTTACGAAACTTCAACCTATGAAAACCCGATACAAGTATCTGTGTCTAAATCCAACGGCCCTTTTGGCTTGGATCTATGGTCCTACTCCTCCTGAGATTAGAAACTTCCAACACTTTGGCTGTAACTCTCCTGCTCCTCTGTAAGATATAAAGGCTCATGGGACTTCATGGATTCTCTCCAGAGAACTCCGACCATCCGTCTCTCCTCTGAGAACTTCCTGGGTTCGACGTCACTACGCCTTCTTACCAACTTCAAAGTACTTGGTCTCTTCACCTGCCTTCAACAAACTTTGAAGACTTCAGATCCTTCTGAATTTTCCGCGACTCTGCATCCTTTAGAAAAACACACTTGCACGCACTCCTTGCGGCAGATTTCCAAACACTTCCAAGTATTGAAATCCTTCGACTGGCGCACTCCTGCGGCAGCAGTCTCTAAAATCTTCTCTCAGGTTCGCAACCCTGAGACTTCACTTGGCCTGCACACTCCTTGCACGGCTCCTGTGCCCGAATGCACTTCCGTGGAAATGATAACAAAAGCTTCCTCTCCTGATCTTTCAGAGACAACCCTCTGAACACCTTGTCAACGCACTCCTTGCGGACACTTCAACTGCACTCCTTGTAGGAACTCTTGCTCAAATAGAGAAACAATTGAAACTCATTCCATTACCCTTTCCTCTTAAAGTTCAAACAGTCAACAAGAAATCATTCATACATATCATAAAAGCAATTGCATGACAGAAAGAGTAAAATAACCATGAGCATAACATTCAAACATGCATACACAAAGAATATATGAACACTGTTAGGACCACATATTGTACCCTTTTTGCCCATACTTTTTGCTATTATTTTACCCTTCATCACCTACATTTTGACTTATACTATCATTTCATCTAATCATTCCAAGGTAT
>JZKD02S1874401.1:74387-85824 GCA_000966675.3 Picea glauca
CTTGACTGACTTGACCAAAAAGGGGTCCTTCAAATGGAATGATGAGGCCCAAGTCACGATGGAGAAAATGAAAGAGGTCATGAGCACCTACCCAGTTCTAGCTCTTCCTGATTTTAGCATACCCTTCACTTTGGAGTGTGATGCCTCGAGGGAAGGTATAGGGGCCATGTTGATGCATAAAATTCACCCCCTTACCTATGAAATCCAGAAACTCAGGGGTCCTGAACTACTTTATAGCATTTATGACAAAAAAATGTCGGCTATCATGCATGCACTAGCCAAATTCAGGCAATATTTGGTAGGTGCAAGGTTTGTGGTCAAATCAAACCATAACAGTCTTAAATATCTATTGGAGCAGAAGGATTTGAATGAAAGACAACAAAAGTGGGTAAGAAAAATACAGGCCTACGACTTTGACATTGAATTCGTCAAAGGGAAGAACAATGCAGTGGTCGATGCATTATCCAGAAGGCCATCCATTTTTTCCATGTCCGGTATGTCAGTTGACTGGAAGGAACACTTGATAGTGGAATATGCAAAGGATCAATTCACTTGTCAACTGTTGGATGGGAAAATAAAAGATAACAACTTCAGGGTCATAAATGACCTCATTTATTACAAAGGCCAGATCTTTTTAGTTACTGGATCAGCTCTCAAAGCTAAGATCCTACATGCATTTCATAACTCACCAGTAGCAGGGCATCAGGGCATCAGTAAGACGTACAGGCAGGTGAGAGATAGGTTTGCATGGAAAGGCCTCAAGGAAGATGTGATGAAGCATGTCAAAGAATTCACTACATGCCAAGAAAACAAGGATGGGCACATGCACCCTGCAAGACTGTTGCATCCCCTACCTATTCCAGAGCACAAGTGGGAAAGTATATCCATGGATTTCATCACCGGGTTGCCCAGAGCATAGGAGAAAGATTGCATTTTCATGGTGGTAGACAGGTTGACAAAGTTTGCACATTTTTTTCCCATAGCCACAAACTTCAGTGTGGTACAAGTGGCCGAATTATTTTTCAGAGAGGTGTTCAGACTACACTGCCTACCCAAAACCATCATCAGTGACAGGGACAACAGATTCATGAAAACATTTTGGTAGGAGTTGTTCAGATTAGTGGGTATGACATTGACTCCTAGTACTAGCTATCACCCTCAGATGGATGGTGAGATTGAGATAGTCAACAAATGGGTGGAAGGTTACCTCATAAACTATGTAGCAGGACAACAGAAAGCATGGGTCAGATGGTTACATTTGGGAGAATATTGCTACAACACCACCCAACATATGTCCATTGGCATGTCACCCTTCAGAGCTTTATATAGCTATGATTCTTTATCATTTGTGGAGATTTCATTTGGTGACAACAGGGCTCCGATGGTATAGGATTGGATACAACAAAGCCAAGACATTCTTAGGGAATTGAAGGATCATTTACAGAGGGCACAAAACCAGCAAAAGGTCCAGGCAGACAAGCACATAGTTGATCGTACCTTTGAGGTTGGCGATTTAGTCTATTTGAGGTTGCAACCATACAGGCAGGCCTCCATTAAAAGAAGTGGAGTAGAGAAACTACAACCATATTTCTTTGTACCTTACAGAGTCAGCAGGAGGATAGGGGCAGTAGCTTATGAGCTAGAGCTTCCACAGGGTAGAAAAATTCACAACGTCTTCCATGTCTCATGCTTTAAGAAATCCCTCGGTCAACACGTCAGGCCTATTGAGGCATTACCTCCCATGGATGAGGAGGGAAAGCTTGTTTTGATTCCAGAGGAGGTGTTAGAAGTCTGAGAGAAGAGGCTCTGAAACTGAAGCATCAAGGAGTATCTGATCAGGTGGAAGGATTTACCCATTGAGGATGCCACTTGGGAGCAGGAGCACATTGTTAGAGAAGTAGGTTTGGAATTGCTTGACGACAAGCAATTTCAGGGGAGACTGTAATGTCCCCCACCTCTTAGAGAGGTGATGAGGAGACTTAGTGGCATGGGCACCCCCACTAGGTCATAGTCTCACACTGAGGGGGGGAAAGTCAAGAAGTTAAAAGTTGTATTTTTAAGCTGACTTAAGAAAGGAAAAGGATAAAGGAGTAAAAGATAACTCAACAGAAGAATAGAAGATTAACCCTGGGAGTTAACCTAACTCAACAGAGAATTAGAAGGAAAAGTATAAGTAAGAAGTTGGGGCACACCTATTACTCATTCTGGTTTTGGATTAGCATTTTCTATTGCTCTTGAGCATTCGGTTTGGGGGTTTTTCTATACAAACCCTTGTGAGAAACTCAATGGTGAAATATCCACTCACCTTATTCCGCAAATTTGTCTCAGGGATGAAAGACTCCTCCACACCATTCTAAGTCTTAGCCCATCTCCATATAGTGCTTCAGAAGGTAGTAGGCCATACTGTTCTTGTGTTTCCAGCAAGGGTGCACCATCATCTAGAGGGAGGTTCGATCCAGCTTATCCTAAGGGCCTGGGGCCATTTCGATAGTTGGGTTTTGTTTGCAGGGACAGGACCATCAGTTTGAGGGATTTTATGGAGGGTTATCATCATTCTACATTTGTCTATAGATTGGAACGTCTTGGAGCCATAGCGGACGTCCTGTGATTCAATAAAAATCAGATCTAGGGAGATGTTCTTGAGATCTGAGTCTGAAACTTCTCCCATGGGATTCTCATAGCCCGATCTATATTCTTGGAGAGTTTCAGAGCATTAGGAGGCCTCCTTCATCAGGGCCGAAATAGCTAGGGTTTCATTCATCCAGTGGGGTGCACCATTCAGTGGAGGAATTCAGATCTACAGGGTTTGAGAGTGGATTTGGGAATTTGGACATTTGGGTTGTCCTTACAGTTGCCCGATATATCATTTGGCATATTTCTCAGGATGATTGGACACTTTTGGTAGAAGGGCCGAATTATTGAGGGCTTCAACATTCTAGCAGGGCGTGGCACTTTCCAGCTTGGAGGTTGAGCATTACTATGGCTCAGATCTACTTGATTTAGTATTCATTGTATATCCAGCCTTTGGAGGCTTATTTTGTATTGTCGGGAGCATTTTGTTGCAGCTCATATCTATTGCTTGTATGGCCATCTAAGGTTTATGCCAGATCGAGCATCTATTGTATTCATCTTACATTGCTCATAATAAAATGGGTAGATCTTTGCTTGTGCTTCTACATCTTGAATATATTGTGATCTTCATGTGTTGATGAATCTTGTATGCACTTAATAACTCAATAAATACCTGCACATCAATAGATCAATAGTAGTTAGTGATTCCAAGAAAGAATTTGGCTTGGGATCATTACACTACCGGAGTAGATTTTGAGGACACACGTCTTCGCCTAGAGGCGGTGTTACAGGACATGCCTGAGGGCATGTGGTCTCGCATCCAGGATGAGGGTATCTTGGAGCAGTGTGTGGGGGTTCTGCCACCATGGCGGGTCGTAGTACGATAGGCAATAGTAGCTGGTGCTACAATGACTGGATGATTACCTCTAGGGCAGGAGGGACCAGTAGGGGGTGGGAAACCACCACCTGAGGGAGGGGCAGGCAATGAGGCTCTAGAGGCACCTTGAGGGGTGCTCTATGTATTGGTGTATTTTTTGTATATAGGCTGGTGAGCCCATTTTGTACTGAGGTTCTTTACTGGCCTGCGGATACTTGTATTTTTGTATGTAAACATTTGGATGGCACTATGGACTTGTCGATATATACATGAGTATACATTTTTGAGATCTATGTGCTATTTACATGTGTTTTGTTAATGTATTGATGATGTCTAATCTATATATGCTATGACAAGTTGTTGATATGTTTATGTATGTGTAGAGGTAGCTTGATGTGATATATGCCAGTCTAACATAAAATTAGCTAGGTTATCTGTAATTTGATTCAATTGTCTTGGAATATGTGTAAATGTAATGGAATCAAAATGTTGAGATAACAGTCTAACCTACAGGTATTTTCAAAACAGGCAAGGATCACATACATGGAACACATTGTTGAGTTGGAGGACGACTAGTTGAGAGTTGAGAAAGACACTAAGGTGACAAATACTATGATGCTAGGCATCAGCTAGGAGGCCAATGACAGTGGTGTATTTGGCTTGGTTGTTGGTTGCTGAACCCAAACATATGCTGCTCGAATGGAGCATTTCATGTGAGGGGGTGTAGAGAGCCCAAGCGGCCGAAGCAAGATTTTGTGTCCAATGGCTAGCATCGTCGACGTAACTGATGTGGTAGGCCAGTGGAGGAAGCATTTGTCAATAGCACAAATGAGATTTTAGACATGAGGGATGGAAAAAAGATTAAAAACACTATAAAAGAAATAACCTAAAGTAGAATGACTACATTTAAGCATAAAATTTATTTAAATACAACCCGTTGACGGGTTCTTTGAGAGAGAGGCCTTTAGGAGAGGCCAGGATGTATGCGCCTTTGGTGAGGCAATGTTGGATAATGTATGGGCCATGCCATAGTGACTCGAATTTTCCATGGCCAAAGGTATCATGAGCGATATCATAGGCTAGGACTAGGTTGCCTTCATGAAATGAGAAAAGGTTGACATGGCGATCAAAGGTAGCCTTTGATCATTTTTTAGCTGCCTCATTGTTCTGTAATGAAGATCGACGATCTTCATCTAGAGAATCTAAGTTAAGAAAGTGTTGCTCCATTGGAGTAGTGTTGGGTAATAGCTCAATTGCGGTGTGTAAGGTGGGAATTTTTCACTTGATGGGAAGAGTGGCCTCAACCCCATGGACTAGATGAAATGGTGTGAAACTAGTAGCTATTTTCACAATCGTACAGTAAACCCATAGCGTAGAAAATAACATATGATGCCAATTGGTATTATGTTTATTAACTGTGTGCTATAACATGGTCTTGAGAACCTTGTTAACTGCTTCGACCTATCCGTTAGACTGAGGGTAACATGGCGAGGCAAAATCATGAGAGAATCCTAACCGAGATGAGAGTTCGATGAAGATCTCATTCTCAAATTGTTTCCCGTGATCAGAAATGAGTTGGAGTGGTACTCCAAAGTGAGATGTGACGTGGTTAAAGAAAAAATGCACTACGGTGTCAGCGGTGTTGTTGAAGTTGGGCATAGCTTCGGCCCATTTGGTGAAGTAATCGACTGTGACAACAATGTATTTGTGACCATTGCTGGAGGGGGGATTACAAGTCATGAAGTCGATGCCCCATTTACAAAAAGGGCCGACAATGATGACTGGATGAAGAAGAGAAACGGGTGTTCGGGCTTTGTTGGTGTAAAGCTGACATTACTCACATCGTTTCACGGCATGAATGCAATCATGAAACAAGGTAGGCCAAAAATAACCTAATCATGTAATCTCCTGAGAAGTGGATATTCCCGAAATATGACCCCCACATGCGTCGCTGTGGCAGTCGTTCAAGACTCTATCGGCCTCGTCAATGGTCAAGCATCGATGAAGAATGGTGTCGACTCCTCGCCGGTATAGGATGTCTCCAATGAGGAGGTAGCGGGGGGCCTAATGGCGAATACGGTGATGATCATATCATGAAAGGTGGTTATCAAACTTTTGAGTTCGGAGGTAGATGAGGAGGTCATCGTACCAAGAATCATCTGAAGTGACGTAAAAGAGGTGTTCATCGAGAAATTTGGTATTGACGGGGACACTGGTGGTGTCAGAGGGGAGGGCTATGACAAGTTCAACGAGAACAAGGGCCTTCTTGCTCTTGGGTTTTGAGAATTCAATATCATATTCTTGAAGGATAATGATCCATCGAGCAAATTTGTCATTAATTTGCCGATGACTGAGCAAGTATTGCATAGGGTTGGAATCTAGGAAACCTTAATTGTGCAAAGCAGAATGTAGTGACGCAGTTTCTGGACTGTGAGGACGACTGCAAGAGCTAGTTTCTCTTCATGTTTATACTTCAAGGGTGGCCCTGAGAGGTTTTTACTAATGTAATAAATGGCATTCTCATGATTGTCATCACCTAGCTGAACGAGAACTCCTACTATTGACATGGCTAATGTTGATACGTAGAGGATATAGTTGCGATTGTAGTCAGGTGCACTAATTAAAGGGGCGTTGGAGAGCGCTAGTTTAAGGTTGTAAAATGACTGTTGGGCATGTTCATCCCAGTGAAATGGGATGTCGTGACATAGTAAGAGAAGGAAACCGTGGGCGTGAATGGCGTAGTCCGGGACAAATCACCGCAAAAAGTTATCTTTGCCTTGCAGGCTTTGAAGTCGAAGTAAATTCCGGGGAGGTGGAATTTTGGTGATAGCTTGGACTTTGAGGGGGTCTATGGTAATATCGCTTTGGGAAATGATAAATTCGAGGAGGCACCCTGCTGTGACACAGAAAATTCACTTGAGAGGATTCAAGCAGATGTTGTACTAACGACACCGTTGAAAGATGATTTGTAAATCATCAAGATGTTGTGTGTGTTTCTTGGATCGAGTTGTGAGTTCGTCCAAGTAGGTGAGGATGATATGAGCTAGATCATGGAAGATGTATGTCATAGCCCGTTGGAATGTTGCGCCAGCATTATTTAATCCAAAAGGCATGACACGATATGCAAAAGTACCCCAAGGGGTAGTGAATGCGGTTTTATACTGATCAGTGGGGTGAATTTGAATTTGATTATAACCAGAGAACCCGTCCATGAAGGATAGAGCCTCGTGGCCTGTGTAGTCGTCGATAATTTGATCGATGAAAGGCATGGGAAAGTTGTCTTTGGGACATGCATGATTGAGATCATGAAAGTCCATGCAAATGCGGATAGTGCCCTATTTTTTGATAACTGGTACACGGTTGGAAACCCATGATGTATAGGCGATGGGGTAAATGAACTCGGCAGCACATAATTTGTCAATTTCGACTTTGATGGCCACTTCTTTGGAAGGGTGTAACGGTCATTGTTTTTTATGAAATAGTGTAATATCGAGCCAGGTGTCGATGCGATGTTCGACGATAGAGGGATCGAGGCCAGGCATTTCCGTGTATGACTAGGAAAAAATATCCCGATATTTCTGGAAGAGGGATTTATAGTTGGTGATTTCTTGAGGAGTGCAAGCAACTCCAATGGTGATTTACTCGACGACGCCATTTTTTATGGAAATGTTGATTTTAATGGTCGGGGAAATGTTGGCCATGTTGCCTTCTTCAAAAGCATCAGGGGCAGGAATGGGGTTTTTGAACCAGTCGATAAGCCCTGATGGGATAAAATCCTTGGTTTCGACTACGTAGATGGGGTGTTGGTTAGGAGGTGTGGAGGATTCCTATGGAAATAAGAGTGCACGGTGGTGTAGCGCATCCCAGGGGTAGTCCGGGTTGTTTAACTCTTCTAGTATTTCCTCGTCACAGTGGAAGCGACATGAATACAAGGGGTCATGAAGAGTGACATCTGTGATTGTTGTCGTGTGGCTACCCCCTGGTGATGAAGAATCAAGGGGAACAACACAAGGAGGTGGTGATGGTTCGCTCGACATAAACTAGATATTGAAGTAATGAGGAGTACCTGTAGTAGTTGGGTGTAAAATGTCCATAGGGGAATGAGCGAGAGAGTTGGGGGGATTGGGGGGTGAATCCTCAGATATGTCATCTAAGAACCATGGAGGAGTTGGAAGGGCCTCGGGTTCGGGAGAAATGATATGAAGATCCTCTAGTGACGAGGTAATGTCAACTATCGACTCTACGGGTCATTGAAGTAGGGTCAATTGGCTTTGCCTATATTCAATGATCATAGGAAACTAGTATGTATAATGATCTAATGATTCACATAGAGAGCAAGGGCGTCTCATACGTTCATTTACTGAAGTTGTGACATAACAGATGTCGGTGATTGTTGGTAAGGATGATGTAGTTGGACTGGGGTTGTTCTGGAAGCTTTGGCATACTGCGGATAATGTCTGTCGAAAGTGCGATAGTGTTGGGCAATGGTGGGTATAATGGCCATACTCTGAACATATAGTGCAAGCGAATTTGGTTCGCAACCCTTTACTACTGGAATGGGGGGTGGTAGTGGTCATACTGGCTATGGTGGTGAGTGTTGGGGGAGTTTGATTGAGTGAAATCAAATTCTGTAACTCTGGTAGAGATGGGTAGTTGTTGGTTTGGTGTCCCTCTTTCTCACACAGTGCGCAAGGAGGTTGGATGCACGGAGGAAGTGGAGCTGTGGGCTCCTTCTTCTTTCTCCTGCCCCTAGCTGTGGCAGGGGGGTTAGTGAGTGGGGGTGTAGAGGGTATGGTGGGAGTAAGGATGGGAATCGTCATGGGGATTCCTTCTATTTGGGGGGCAAAGGATGGTCGAGGGACAATCTCTGGTGGGTGTAATACCAAACTGGAATTGCTAACACCATATTAGGTAGGGTAAGCGTTGTGGCTACCTAGAAAGCTTCTATGCTCGATGAAGGGTAAAATAAGGGGATTTGGGTGATATCTTGGGGAACTGTCTCCCAAACTAGGATATGTCCTTGGGGAGAGGTGAAATCGTGGACTTGTGGGGTCGATGAGTTCGTAGGAGGCTCTTGAGGGGTGAGTTCTGTGACTAGTGGGATGTCAGATATGATAGAATCCTCCTTAGGAGGAAGCGTATCTTCTGTGTGAGGTCCGTCAGATGATACAATGCATACTTGATTGGGGGGCTGAAGGAGCGGTGGTGCTCCATGGTAAGTTCCTAACAATGATGGATCTTTGAAAATTCCAGGACCCATCTCGACGAGTGGGTGTGCGTCATGGGTTGTGTGGATGAGAGGGAGAATGTTATTGATGTTGGCAGATGGGTTAGGCTTGTAATGTGAGACTTGGTTAATGGTAACGATCTTCCCATTATGGGGGAACATAATTGTCCGAAATATGGAAGAGGCAACTGCCTTCATAGCGTACATATAGCTACAACCAAACAAGATATTATAATCGAGTGGGGCATTGATAACTTCGATGTCGATGAGAATAGTCTTTCCCCCAAGTTCGACGGGGACATTTTTGAAGAGCCCTTCAGGAGACGAGGGTTGTTCATCATAAGCTCATAAGGTGATGGCAGAGGGTATGAGTTCGGGAGAACCCAGTTTCTTCCATACAGATTTTGACATAATGCATGTAGATGCACCTTCATCGATGATACACTGATGAACTGTGATGTTCCATATTTTTACTGGTATTTGAAAAGTGATCAAGGTGGGAAGGCGAGGTTCTCTGTTTTCGAGATCAAAGGTAATGAGTCAAGTATATGCAGGGTCGACTACCCCCAAGGCGGAAAGTAATGATTTCCGTTGAGTGGGACAAGTCTGGAGGACTTCCAAGACTGACATGGTAGCTGGGGATTGTGCTAAGTCATCAACCAAGCTGTAATTGTGAGCAACCCTAGCCTGTGGGTTGTGGACATTCCTACGTAATGGGATTTGAGGGATGTGAAGAGGTGGCTCAGCGGTAGGGTGAGGAATCACCAACGGGGGTCCTGTCAGTGCAGGGTTTGTCTCTGGAGGGATGGGAGGAGACTTAGCGGGTGCATGATACTGACGATTACGTGTTTGTAGAAGGATTTTTTCCTCACTAGTGAGGAGGATCGTGCGATCTGCTGGATTGTTTGGGTTGAGGTACTGTCCCACCTAAGATGGGGGATGTTGTGTGTCCTGTTGAGTGTTTATCACACCCTGGTGTGGGATGGGATTCTGCAACACGATAGGGGGGGGTTTTTGCACGTATTGTTGTGGTGCCTACTAAGGGGCAAGCGATGTTGGAGGATGGGGTAGACTACCTAGGTCTTTCAACCATTTGAAATCAGTGATTTGGGGGCAATGATGAGTGTAATGACCAAACTCACCACAAAGGGCACAAGGGAAGTTGGTTTTGACAGTATTGTTATTTTCCCTTGACGCCTATTATTATTGCCCCTCTAGGGGTTTTGATTCCCTTGGTTCTAGTTTCCCCCTGTGGGTTGGTTCTGCTGGGGTTGATTCTCGCCTTGACCAAGGTTATTGTTGTTCCTATTTCATCCTTTTGTTTCAGCATTTTTCGACGGATGGGTCAGATTGGTTGTATTCAACTGTTCGAAATTTTGATATTTCTAAATGGGAGAGGGTTGAACAAAATTCACCCCAGCATGAGGATGTGGGGGAGCCATGGATTGTGGGGGGGTAGAAAAATGAATGTATGGATTCTGTGGTGGGAATGATCCGTAAGGTAAATAGGAAGGCATAGTACTTTCACTAGTACTATAAGATGAGGTAGAGGGGGTACTAGAACTTGTTTGAATAGGTGGATGTATGGGGGGTTCCGGCGGTGGCCCACTGATGGGTGGAGGCATAGAAACAGGGTATGGTTGTTGATAAGGGGGTGGGGGGTAATAAGAATTTCCCCCGTATGCCAATAGGTATTGAGGTGTTCCATACATCGGTGGTGGTTGGGGTTATGGACCGTGGTGAGTGGCGGTACCAATCAGGCCGTCTACTGAGTGAGACATCCTAGGTTTGTCTTGGCCAAATGGCATAGGTTTTGGAAGATCAGGAAGTACAGTGTATAAGTACCCAGACTATGCATAGATGAGGTCATACTGTTGAGCCTTACTGATTCCTTCCTCTTCAGATTGAGGGAAGGTGGAAGCTACATCCTTACTGAGGAGAGAGACAAATTATCTAAGAAACCAGTCAAGACACTGTTGCTTGGTGGTTTCTACTTTACACAAACTACATCACCTATGCCACTCATGAATGTGATCAGCAATATGTGTGGCTAAGGTTTGTTTGAAATTAGAAAGTAGTTCTATACCATTGTCATGGCGGATTGGTAATTGGAAGAAGGTTAATAATGCTTTGGCCAAGGACTCAAAAGTCGCATGGAACCCTAATTTTTCCTCTACGTACCATTTGGCCGATGGGCCAGTGAGTGTGCGTTGAAATAATTGTAGTCTGATGGAATCATCCATAATGCTATTGGAAGAGAACCATAGGTGAAAGGTCATGACATGGTTGGCAGGGTAGTCGCCTGCCTTTCCTTCAAACTTGGGTATGTCTGAAGGTAGTTTGGTGGGCATTGTAGGCCATGTGGGGGCATGCAATATAGGATCATTGGTGAGTTTGCTTAGATCTGGTATGTTGAGGAAACTTACTTTGACCTCCATGTTTCAAGAAGAAGCTATGTGAGTGATAAGTGACTTTTGTGTGTGAGTAAAAGTGTGCCAATTTTTCATGAATTGGATGTCACCTTGCTACATGTGGACTTCGCTTGGTCCTTGCAAGTGTTGATTACCTAATTAACTAAGTGTCTTTGGTACAACCTTGCGTAATTCAAAAGTCCCTAGGAAGCTAGCATGTGGACATGTGAGTCCGTTACTATCCCTTTAACTCCCTATTGTGATGTAATCTAAGAAAAGCTTTGAAACTATCTTAGATTGATCATGTGGGCATGTATGGGCCCGTTACAAAACCTTTAAACTTCCCTAGTG
>JZKD02S1874401.1:92771-104181 GCA_000966675.3 Picea glauca
AAAAACAAAGCCCATATGTTGATGCATATCCCTACAGTCGCACCCATATGTTGATCCATACCCCTGCATCCCTGCACGCTAGCCATATGTTAATGCATATGATCCCCACACCCATACATTGATCCATATCCCCGCAACAGTATAGAGGACTAGTCATATCCCTGTGACAGCATACCGACCATAGATGGAGAAAGAAGCCACAGAGAGAGGATAAAGACTAAGGTATAGAAAAACCAGGAGAGAGAGGTCGCGAATAGAGGAGAAAGAGGGTGCGGAAAGAGGAGAAAGAGGTCGAGCTCCTTAGCCCTAGCAATGATAGAAGGAAAGGTAGATTTCCATGACCAGAAAAGCCTCGCTCTTTTCTCATATTTACTCACATTTTTCTTGTGACCCTTCTAGGATAAGTTGAATGTCCCTTGAAAGGAACGATCTCTGATCTCGAGAAATAGATCTACAGATCCCTATTTGCCCAATTAATTCTTCTTTTAGAAATCATACTTATGCTAGCTCTGATTTGCTTCTCGTTTTTGCTGAGAAAATTTGAATTCACTAAATGGTTATAGTCCTTGTGATAGTTCTGTCTTTAATAGACTTCAAAGGAGAATATTTCTGGAGGGATAATTATAGGATTTTTTTTCATATAAATACATGTTTTCTTGGATGTCAGAGTTGAATGCAAATAGTAGTGTATCAACGGTATAGCTCATGAAATCTTATTTGTCTAAAATATTCTTCATGAGTTATCATGAATGGAGCAAAGAATTGTAGTTGATTTCAACTCAATATATATATTGTCCATAAATAAGTTTTGCAAGGCAATCTTAATAGGAAAACTTGACTTGTCAATGAAGCATAATTCATCTTAATTCCGAGAGGCGTTTAAACAGGAAAAGGCATTGGTGAGAACAGTGTATAGTTGATAATTCCATAGTAACTTCATGCACTTTTGTACCTTGATTGGGTATGCCAATTAAGAAAAGTAGGAACTATTTTAATAGTCTTGGCTTTTGGTACCTGGAATCAACATCAAGTACAACTCATTTAACCATATTTGGTAGTAGTTTAACGATCATAATGATTTGTCTAATGAAAGGTAGATTACATTTTCATTAAGTATGTGTGCTCTATAATAGAGATACACCACTCACATCTACCAATAGATTTTGATGGATAGCATATACAAAACATCATATACAAAACAACACAGAAAAACAATAGATGTGTATTATTTCTATATAAGGATAAAGTACAAAGTATAGAGCCTTACTTCCCTCAGCCTTGCTGAATGAATTCTCAAAGGAATGATAAAAAAAAAGAACAATGTTCCTTTCTACCTCTCCTTTCAATATTAAACTCCTAAGATTTATCTATTTCTACTTCTAAACCAATGATTTAGTGTTCAGGTTTTCTATTTATACAAGATAATGTCTGTAAGTTATTAGTAAGCACCATTTCAATATTAGATAGGTATGTTTTGGCCTGTCCTTTTTTTTCTTCCAATCAATGATCGATGGTTGATGTTGTTAAATGTTGTTGGTCACTCAATTAGTTGATCTTGGATAGATTGACCATCCATCATCTTGTTTGTCAAATATTGAAACTCTTTTTGAGTCAGTCTTTTGTAAACCATTTGCTAGCTTGAAGCAATTGTCCTTGGCTTTCAATTTGGCATGGTTTAATCTTTTTATTCCTCCTCAACCAACAAAATATTAAACCTTTCGAATGGTTTTCCTATCTTTGGAATCAATTCTGATGTGTTTGGTGAGATGATCTGATTGTCCTCTTCATCTAGTACTAATGGTTTGGACTGGGAAACAAAACAAGAAAAATCCACTGAACTTGAAACATGGGCTAGAGGCTTTCAAGATAAGAAACGAGCCCCCACATATAAGAAATTCATTTCATTCAAGATCCCAAAAATACAATGCATGATATAAATGAAATCAGATACACAATTTCACATCATAAAAGGTAATAAAGAGTGAGTGTATGCCACTTAAAGCACATTCAAGAAAAAATAAATAATTCATACCACTTAATAATTCATACACTTAATGCATATTCAAGAAAAAAGAAATTGTTTTCATTTGTGCTAGACTATAATATAACATGTACGGCTTGATAACAGATTCACCTTTATGAAAGTAAACTTGGATGACAATACTAGATGCATGAAATGAGAAAAAGAATTACGTTTTGTTAGCTAATAAAACACATAAAAGGGATAAGAGAGTCACCTCTATCAATGGAGACTTGGAAGAAAAAGAGAGAGCCTTTAAGTTCCATGTCAATGGAGCAAAAAACTCTTCTAGCTTTGTTATCTCATCTAATTCAAATCCAAGTTTCAAGCCAATTTTAATAGAAGACTGCAGAAATGCCATCAGTTGATCAATTTTCATCATAAGATTATTCATGTCCTGGTATTTATCATGGACTACATCCCATCCATTCTGGCTATCAAGAAATAAATTAGCAGATGCCAGTAACAGGGTTGTTTTGGAACACCAAGCCTCCACATTCTTCAAAACCGTTATTAGTATATCTGATTCCTTAAGAGACACTTTAATAATCTTATACTTTTCAAGAATCTCCTGCACAGAAGACTACAAGTAAACACCCTTCTAGAAAATCTAGCCAGTGGAGTTTCTCCACATAAAGTTATCCATTGTGTTATTCCTGAACTTTACCTTAGCCAACCAGGGTAATAAATAACCTCAAACACATCAACTCTTAAAAGAGGTCCACATGGTTGATCTGTGAAAATTCAGTCCAAGAATGGTTTGGCATTTCCCAGCCATGACTCAACACTTGATATACAAGCCTTGATACTGGGAAGAGTTTGCAAAGTTGTACGGATTTTATCGACCTTCCTGAAAAGAGGAAAAGACATAAACACACATATTCCATACAAATAAAAAATAATAAGAATGTGCATATTGCAATTAAAAGTGTCATAACAGTTTCGAAAAACAAAAAAATCCAATGCAAAAACCTGATAAGATCCTTAAATTCATAAATGCAACCCCCTTCATGCAGAAGATTCTTAGCAATTTTTTCCCAAGAATATGCAGCTTCCACAGTTGTAAAAACTGCAATAACCAACTTTTCATTTGGAAACTACAACCTAAAAGTAAAAGCAAAATAACTTAAGCATGAGTTGGACAACCTTTGATTTACAAGAAATTGAAACATTTATACCTAAAAATTTTAGATAGGGTACTTAGTACAGAAATCAAACTTTGAAAATTTTGTTATCGATTCTTCCAGGATATTCAAAGGTAATCACTAGCCAAGAGCCTACATGGAAAAATAGAAGAAACTATAAGGCCCAAGTATCTTGAGTTTGAACAACTACTACAAAAAAATGGACCCGAATTCACTTCATTGAACTAATCACGATAACTTTTAAATTTTTTATGGACTCTCTGGTGCCTATAATGGAATGAAACATCACTAATGCCATCCTAACAAAATGGGCAGAACCAACATTGGAAATATTTACCAGAAATAGATATTATTTCCAAGGTTTGTGCAATTAATTCTATTAGATAAGTCAAGTCGACCTTCCTTTCAACACTCCACTTCACTTTCCTTTGCACTTAACATAGCCCCTTACTTTTTATGTGATTTATGCTATGTGCATTAGCCTTCCCCATAGCCTTTACATCATGTCACTCTTTTTCCTTATCCTTTTGCTTGTAGATGCAAAGTGAAAAGTGCAAAGATATGAACTCCCCTTCACTACATGCTTAGCTATGCATGCATAAAACTTTCTAAGGTAAAATAATAGGATTTTGGCCAAACTTGCAAAGGAGGTTTTGTTGAAGGCCTTAAACCCTATAAAATTGTATCTTAGAGAACTAAAATTGAACATAAATAAAATAAAAAAACCATTAATAAGAACCTTCTTTATAATTGGTCCATTTAGGATTGAACCACACATCCCCATTGGGAGTCTTTTGGTCTATAAGCTTCATCCCCTTCTAGTTCTTCCACCTCTTCAAGGAATGGAAGTTGGATGATGCATAATGTAGGAATGGATGGAGTTGCGTGAAAATGTGGGATATATGTTGCATGGATGTTGTATCAATAATGTGAAGCCCCCGTGATCCTTATGAGTATTCAAGATGTGTATGGTGGTCTCTATAATCATAAAATTTTACTATGTTAGAAATGATGACATTTGATTCAATGTTGTATAGGTCTATTAAGTGAACTATGACATTTGCATGGTATTTTTAAAATTCTGCTCATTCTGCAGTACTGCACACATAGTAATCTATCAAGAAATTATTTCTTTGCTTAAAACCTCTTGCTCCTTCGCATAGCTAGTTTTCATCGAAGTTGAATTTATTGCATTTCATTTTCCTCTTGTATGGTTTAAAGAGTCAAGTCAAAACACCATCATTTTCACGACCACTCCTTTCAGTAACAACAACCTAAAATCAAGCACTAATTAAAATTTATCTAGCAAATTTTCTAGGGCTCTTCAAACCCATGTTAGCTTAGGTGTAGAGATTTGGAATAGGATTGTGAGAATAACTTTCCAAATCTGCTAAACAAACATAAAGCCTTGAGTTAGGGAGTGAAATCTAGTTGCTATATCACTGACTTTGGGAATCCCTTCTAACACAAGGGTCAATCACGAGGTCACATTGGGGCCCTCAGAGTAATCAACCCTACTTTGTTGGTATTGGTGTCGAATGTCGACTATCCCCCCTCTACTTTGGTATAGTAGGTGGTATCATAGAGGCCATAATATTTTAGACTTCCTACACAAGGAGACATCACAGGAAACGTGGTGTTGTACCTGGGATCGACGTTGGCTAGACTCACTCGGACTCCTTGGAGGGTTGTCCACTGCTCGGTGAGGTAACTTGCACCAGGGCATTAGTTCATTAAGCAGGTTGTGAACATAAATTTCCCACCCTCTAAAACTCATCCCCTTCGCGCATCGATTCTACGATGTTGGACTCCATCACCAACTAGCGCTTCTTTGTGAGAAGGTTTGTTTACATGCTTGACTCCTAGATTAATTAGCGTGTGTTGTGTTTTCTCCTTAGTTGGCCTTAATATTGAGTTTGTGTCTAATGGTATTAGTTTCGAGTTAATTCCTCATTTGATCAATACAAAATATGGATACAATTAAAATAAAATGTAATAAAGAGGTAACAAATAGCTCATACCTAACTTACGTCTTATAATTCTTCAACATTGTTCTTTACACTTAGTGCAACAAACACCAAATGGAATGGTTTACACAAGGTCAATGGAGAATGTTATTCTTAACTTATTATTATCTCCATAACTAACTTATTCTTCAACTTGGATTGAACAAAACTAATATTTGTATAGTTCTAATCTTGGCTTGAACAAAACTAATATTTGTATAGTTCTACTCTTGTATTGAACAAAACTAATATTTGTATAGTTCTACTCTTGGATTTCCTTAGACATATTGCCAACTAAAGAACCCAATATTTGCAACACACCAACTGATGGTTGGATTTCTTACTCCATAGCATTGACCCTCATCTTCAATGGGCATTTCTTATAATAATTCTAATTTGCACAAAACCAACAAACAATAACCTTACTACTATTTTTTTCTTAGATCCATATGATAAATTTATCATGTCCTTAGTGTTATCACATTAATATGTCCTTAATATGTCCAAAATCAAGAGGGATATCACATTACATTAGGTGGTTGACCACTAATATTGGTAATTGCACCCTAGTCTAATTGTGCATCCAAAACTAAAGATATAATTTTTTTATTTAGAACTTTGAATATGATGATGGACTACTAACTAACAACACGTGCACATGCAACTGAAGGTACAACCAAACAAGTACATGTCAGATATTTCTTCATTGAGTTAGGAAAGCTTAGGACAAATAGAGGCCGGAAATGTGACTGCATCTAGTAGATATGATAAGCAAACAAGGACCAGAGCTGAAAAAGTCAGAATAGAATTTTGTAGATGCATGAAATGTTTTCTTGCCGAAGGAGGATCATGCTCTTATGATGATGAGAGCATAGGAGACATAGAGGTTCCACTCAGGCATAAGCATATGGTCAAATAATGAGTAGCTAAGGAACTACCTCCTATAGATCTTGACTTCATTTTCAACAATAGGACATATCACATTGCACCATCCTCTCTGCATGGCTTGGGGTTATTTTCCATGGATGGAATAATTGTAAAATACAATACAGTAACTAAATTGATGGGCTATGTTGGACCTTGTTACAATTATAACGATTGGATGCGGTTGGTCTGGTACATGCAAATTATGCAGAGATATGCACTCGCCGCAAATTATATACAACTAATAAACAAGCATAAAAATAAGGGAGCGACTATCTATATTGATGGAAGGTCTAAAGCTTCCAGCAATATCATAGGGTTTATAAACAACACATGACCCAGGACAATAAACAAACAACCGAATTGCATATATGAGGGACATGAAGAGAATCAGGTAGTCTTATGCTCAATAAAAAAGATAGCTCCTGGGGAAGAGTTATTATTGGATTACCATTTGAATCAAATAGAAACATTGACTAATAGTGTGTAGGTTCTTATGCAACACCTCTTTAAGAAACCTCTACTTATTGCATTATATTTTTTTATTATCTTTAACATTGTTGTAAATATTATTTTTAACATTGTTTTTTTGTTATCATTAACAATTTTTTAAATATTTGGGGGTTCTAATTATATTATAATGTGCCAGGATGATCGTGGAAAAGGGCCAGCCATAGAACATGTCCACTTTCATTTTACGTTGTTTTTATTATTTGCTTATATAATTTTACTGAAATAACATTGTTTTTGTTGAAATTATATGTAGTCCGTAGGCCATGTTGATCATGATTCTGCGGATGAGGAGGGGTTTTATTCATCCGTTGATCCTATGGTCTTAATAAAAAAAAGATCATTAAAACTAACAAGGAACTTGCTAGCTTCTTAGATCATCCAGATCAAACTCCCTGACGTCAAAGCAAAGATCAAGCTCCTTATGTCACAACTTAACACATATATGGTAATAACCATAATTTAAAGTGTTTTTTTTTTAGTGTACTCATATGTTCAATTATGATACTTTGTTCTTTAACTTTTACATTATCTCATGAAAAAAAAAATCTTTTTATAAAGAAATTTTTTGATCCTGTTCAATCCGGTGTTGGTAGTAGTGGCGCTACATAGACACTACAAAGTCCTGATGCGGGTGGTCATACAACTTCTAGAGTACTATTTACTTCTCCATCTTCCACACCTAATTTAGATAGAAGCCATGACACGCACCACCAAACATCCACACCTCGATCAGAGTCTAGAGATGGTGGCAGAGATGAGGATCATAGTGATGTGGTTGAGATGGTTGCATTTCCTAGAGCTAGACGTGTGACAAGCACGAGAACCCTTCCGTGCACATTTTTGGTCGACGATAATGGACTTCCATTAAAAAAATCAAGACTCCCAGGTAGTTTTAATTCATATTTTAATTGTTTAATGTTGTCCTTCTCATACATAAATAATATAGATTATTAATTTTAAATTAGTGATCATATCTTTTTGTGTGTAGGAAACGACCTTTTTTATATGCACCTAGAGAGAAATACCTTGTTGATTTTTTGGGAAACCTTACGCATGAGGTGGAATTGCCAGAATTCCAACCTCAAAAAGGAACTTATGGATTATCTTGAAAGCCTCTTTGGAGTAGACACGTTCAATAAAAAATAGGTCACCTCTAGAACTGGTGAATATTTAAAATATACGTGGGATGTTTATAGACAAATCTTGGCAAGAAATCCTAGGTATGAGCTTCCTCCCTCAATTCCAGAGAGGGAATGGAAGGCGATCATTAATGATGCAAAAGAGAAGATTTTGAAAAAATCAGGAGAAAAAATAACTGGTACACCAAGGTAAATTACAATTTTTTTATTTCAATACCATCTTTATTTTTCATTAGATCTAAATAAAAGTGTGGTTATATATAACATACTTGAAAATTTTGATGATAGGTTGCTTGACACTTCGAAGGAAACCAAAGAAAGGATTGTGAAACATGGCCAACACAAGCTAGGCCAGGGAAGCTACTCAAGGTTACAGTCACGAATCGTAAGTACCCAAACATATTAATAATATTATTTGTATCACCTTACAACTTTAAGGTAATTGCAGCCAAAAACATTAAAAAACCATACCCTTATGCAATGTAGGGCGATGACTTCAGAACTGAAACCATAGAGGAAGACCTCCAACTTGGTTACAAGTATGGTTATAAAGTCATGGTTGATCATAGGAAAAGCATGGGGCAAACCCCAAGATCCAATTTGCAGGATAAGGTAAATAAAACTCAATCCACATTAACCTTTCATTACTTATAAAATATGTAAATGTTTGATATTGTCCATAATTTAATGTCTTACATTGTTTTAATCAGTGGAGCAACACTATCAACGAAACCATTAGTACTGGACAATAGATTATTGATAGTGCAACATAGCTAGAAGATCATGGTGCTCCCCAGAAGCCCCATCCTAGTGAGGTGCAGCCCTAAGATGTTCCTATGAATGAGGTCCACGACGGTAAAATGTCTATATATTAATCATATACTTAAAAAAATTGTACTTCTAAATTTTGATGTTTCAATGGAAGAGAATGTCATAGTTGATCCTCCTCAACCTAAATATCAGGTGAACAGGTGGATAGCCATTCCAATGGTGCCAACTAGAGGACCAGGTAAATAATTACATTGCATAGTTTTTTTTTAATATTAATGAACTACTTCAATGATATTTAAAAATTGGCCATATAAATTTAACATTTTTTATTTTTGTAGGTGATGGCCCCTCACAGCAGCATCCACGCCATGGGTACAAGACCAGACGTACTTGGCATGAAAGGACTGAAACAACACTAGCTGCTGAAGAGCACCCAGTAAATGAAGACATGAAGATGGATGAATTACTTAAGACCTGGAAAGCACAAAAGAAGACTAAAATAAATTCATGATGTCATGTAATAATTTTATATAGATGTACATTATATAGATGAACATGTAATGATGCATTTAATGCATTGACATTATGGGTACTTTTTCATCTAATAATATACACAAGGCTATTTCTATGGCTTGTATATATCTGTGAATGTAATTTTGTTATACACTTAATGATAATTTCATCTTCTCTTATAAGACTTGGTAAATATTGATTTAATACTCCTTGATTCAAGACGTAAGAATGAAAGCAAGACCTGGTGCCTTGTGCTTGGGCTATGGAGTCTAGGCAACAAATAGAACTTGAATATGCAATATGCAACTTCCAAAATCTTGTGACATGATATATGCAACTTTGAAGGTCTTGTGGCATGTGACATGTGGCAAAGCATCTTTTTCCAAGCAATGTGCAAACTTTAAACTTGGTGCAACATGCAAAAAGAAATTTTTGGGAAGATGCAATAATAAGTTTTAAGGATTAAACATGAGGGGTTGGAAATGGCCATGTCAATCATTTTATAATTTTTTTAGAGCATTACCCTTCTTTTCATTGTGTCTCACATGACAAAGAAACAAAATCACATTTCCATTGTCAATTTATATGTGGAGGGTTATTCAAGGTTTCAAGACTTTTTTCATATTTTCCTACTTTATTCGTCTCATGCTCATGTTAATCCATATAGAGGTCCATGATATAAACACTCATTGTTATAATGTTGACATAAATTCCAATCTTCACTTTGTCGATTAGAGGGAACAATTTTGGCAACAATTTAATGTTTTTAGTTCCATGAAATTTATTTTGTTTCTTCAACAACATTAAGGATTAAACATGAGGGGTTGGAAATGGCGATGTCAAAAATTTACTCTTTCACACATGTGCATCATTTCAATCTTCAAGTCTACAATATGTGGAGGGTTATTAAAGGTTTCAAGACTTTCTTCATATTTTCATACTTTATTCTTCTCATGGTCATGTTAATCCATATAGAGGTTCATGATATAAACACTCATTGTTCTAATGCTAACATAAATTCAAATCTTCACTTTGTCGATTAGAGGGCACAATAATGGCAACAATGAGAGAGTTTTGACCATATGTCGACTAATTTGTCCCTTTAAAAAAACTCCATTGATGTGCAAGGGAGCACTGTGTCTATGAGAGGTCCTCTACATATTGAAATATTGATAATTAGTTCATGAAAGTGTCTTACATATTGAAATACAAATTTGGTGGACCCAACAAACAAATTATTTACCACACCACCTTTCGCACAAAATGACACTTCCATGAACAAAGAAATATATGGGATAGTACATTGAAGTCATTGAGCCAACACAGTGGACTCAGCAGTTGACTAGGATGGAAATCCATGAAAGCATCCAGATACAAGCCCTATTAGGGAGCCACAATAATCCTTGAAACTCCAAATAGAATGGAGAAGGCTTTTTTTTCTAGTGAGTCTCACAATGAGCCTCGCCAAACTTACAACTCATGTTTTTTGTAATATATGTTATTACATATATGTGTAGTAGAATATATATGTATGTTTTATTACACATATATGTAATAAAATATATATATTATTACACACACACACACCATAACACATCAAATATGTTATTATATCCCAACTCCATATTACAATACTTGACCCACATCCACCTGCAAAGATAACAATAGACTAGACCCTATAACAATAGAGACTTGGGACGCATTTGGATGAGAAGGAGTATGAATTGAGATCCAATTGGCCCACTTAAGTCATTAGATAAATAATAACATAAAGAGAAAATATTATTAACCCCATAAAAACTTAACAATCAAGTGCTTTTATAACATATTGCATTTGTAGATGATCCCTTGCTAAGTTGAAATCTTACAATAGGATTTGAACTTATCCTCATTGTTACTTTTTATTGCACATGTAACCAAAGTATGCCAATGCCAAGTGACTTTGGTTGTCTTGGATGACACCATCATTTATTATCAATCCCTATGAAGCACCATCAAAGTGTAGGTTATGCCAAGTAGGTTTTGTTTTTTTCTAGTATATTGATGATGTCTTAGTGGTGCTTTTATCATTGTCATTAGAAACATTTTAGGGTGGGGTTACTAAAACTAAAGGACTTCATTTATACATGAAATAGGTTATAGTCATATAATGATGATGATACTTAGGATGATCATGATGGCAATTCCCCTCTTAAATTAAATACAATATTTTGAATGCTTGTAACTCTTAGGTGGTTGTGGTACCTTAGACAAGTTCAATTTTTATTTTCATTTATCATAACCATGCAATATTTGGTGAGGGGGATCAAAATCCTAGGATGTATTTCTTCAAGGATTTACAAGGAAAATTTATACCACAATGAATTAAGGGTTCCACTT
>JZKD02S1874401.1:155198-172664 GCA_000966675.3 Picea glauca
ACTTTCCACCACCCTAGGATCTACATAACTATGGCTAGCCCCTGAATCAATTAAAATAACAAGTGGTCGGTTGTTGATCATACCTTCCACTTCAATCATGTGCGATTGAAATTATTCTTGCTTATTGTCTAGGGCTGCATAGATCCTCGGCATTCTGCTGCCCATATCCTCCACTGTTTCAGCTTGCTGAATAGTATGGACAGTTCTTGCTTTGTCTTTTCTATGGGGGCAGCCTCTGTACCAATGATTCCCTTTACAGCCCCAACACTCCATGGGTGGAGGCCTTGGCATCTGTTCACTCCCTTCAACTTTCCTGGGCTCTTTAAAAGATGATTGTCCCCAAGGATTGTTTCTGAAAAAGGAAGGATTTCTTCCCTTCTACTTCCATTCTTTCTTAAACCTCTTCTGGTTATCCCAAACCTTCCGAAAGGTAGGCTTTTCTCTCTGTTATTCGTATAGGCATTTCTCCCTTCTTATGGTTTCTTCCATGGTCTTAGGATCATCGTATTGAATCTTGTCACCAATGGAAGGTGGCAGTCCACTTAGATACCTCTGAATTTTGACAGCCTCGTCCTTGATGAATGGAACATACTTCAGTAGTTCTAGAAAACTTCGTTCGTACTCATCAATGGTCATACTGCACAACTTGAGTTTGAAGAACTCCTTCATATTTCTGTCATAGTATCTTTTAGTCAGGTATTTCTTTTTGAAATGCCTCTTAAACTCCTTCCACGTGACCTCTTTCTCTCTGATGTGTTGCACCTGCACAAATTGATCCCACCACATGGACGCTTTTCCTTTCAGCTGGTACATTGCAATTCTACCTTCTGCACGGGCAGAATAATTCTGCAGTTGGAAGTATTTCTTCACGCCAAGCAACCAGGTCTCGACATCTTCCTCCTTCTTATGTTCTCCATTGAATGTTGGAGGATTAATTTTATTCATCTCTCCTTTCAATTCCTCCCTTCCATATTTTCGATGTTTTCTGGTATGGGACGGGCTTGAACTACTGTGTGTCTCCCTGTCTGAATGTTTTTGGGAGCGACTGTGATGTCGGCTACTACTCCTCGACTCTCTGTTGCTTCTTCTCCCATGTTCTCTGCGACTCTCTGTCGTACCTGAGTCTCTTCCCTTCTCAAGTTTCTTCTCTATTCTTTCCATACTCTGCAAGAATTTTAAGTTTAATTTCCCTTGCCCATCCTTGACTTTCATGAGCTTTCAGCTATCAGCTCGACGCTCCTTGGCCTCTCTTGGAAATCCTTCAAGGATTTTCATTATATGTCCTTCCTTATCCATCTCCTTTCCATGCCCATTAGAGTTTGATCCTTCAACTCCTAGGTTAACATCCTTCCCTTCCTGTTCGTCTTCCATTTCAGGGGTAATTTGCACTCTTCCCCACTCCATACTCGATGTTGATTAATTTGGAGTTTTGGCCTCTGTTGTATGCTGAACATGCACTATGCAATCCAATTCAAAATTGTTAGGCCATTAAACTTCATGAATAATCCACAACATTTATAACTAATATGAACAATAATGAAAGACATTTCAACTTCACAAAGTTTTCCAAGCTTTGTCTGGCTCTGCAATTTCTGGGGTTTCTTGAAATTCTCCTATTTCCCTATCGAAAAAATTTCCTCCTACAGGAAACTCTTCGAGGTCTCCCTTCCTTCTATCAGGGTTACCTCTATCGGGTTTTTGAAACCGGCAATGTTCTAGTGGGTTGAATCCCCGATTTCCAATTTCCCAATGCGCTATCTTTACACGGTAGCCCTTGCTTTGGGCTCTACACCATGTGACCACTGAATCGTGACCCTAGTCTTTTCCCTTATCGGGGTTCAGGGTTTCGCGAATCAAAATGTGCCAAAATTCTTGACAACAGAATCCCCGATTTCCCGATGAGCTTTGACCTTATCTCCCTCAGCTATGCCAAGGTCCATGTGACCATGTACCATAAGACTACAGCCATCTAGCTGTCCATCGAGGTTTCGGGATTTGCAACGTCCATGTGCATGCACCCTTCTGACTCGCGATCCTCCGATTCCCGATCCTCCGATGGGTCCTAATCGTTGACCTGTCAACGGTCCTTTTGACTGTCGCTAAAAAAATCTGCCACCTGTCCTCTTGACAATCGGTGTGGCCCCACGCTCCTAGGCCTTATCGGGAAATCGCGTATCGCGATTTTCCAATGCACTAAACCTTTGCTTCCGGGATCTCCGATATCTCGATTCCCAATATGCCAACGCACCTTTTGCTTTAACCCTTCGCGGTTAAGCCCAGGTCCATGTGACCTCTACCCCTTGACCGTACTCAAATCTCTCTTCGGGGTTTCGGGGTTCGGAGTTTCAAAGTGTATGAATCACTTGTCACCGGGGTTCCCGATTTCCTGATGAACTTCAAACACTGATGGACTTACTTCTTGTCGGGACTTTCCCCGATGGAAAATCTCTGCCACGTGTCCCCCTTGGGATCCTACAGCTATGATCCCTCCTCAAGATTTCGAGAATCACAAGGTCTCTATTCTCTGCCTTATCAAACCCCCGATGACTCTAATATCCCAACACCTCTTCGGGACTTCTCCTCTACCCATGAGGACTTAAACCCTGTGCAACTTCTGTCAACTTGGACGGTTGATGGTTAATCCCACAGTGATCTTACGACTCACTATCCTCCCGAGTTTAAACTCGTGTGCAGTATCCAAAGGTTTTAAACCTTGTGCACATTCTCCAAATCTGACTGTTACAAGGGTTTGCCTTCCCTTCCGAACAGATCCTACGGTTCTAACACCATTGGTGTAGAGACCTGTCTCCCTGTGGTCATAGACCATACTAGCTGCAGTTTCACAGCACCGCTAAACTTCCTGAGCTTAATAAAAAATCGTCAAGTGTTCCCTTGAAACTTCGGAGCAAACCAGGGACCAAAATTAGTCCTCCAAACACAATTTCTCCTCTCACCCTCGGTCCAAAGACCACTCAACTAGCCCATCTAGGCTCAGTGTTGAAACTTTTTCTCTGATACCAATTTGTAGTGAACCTATTCACTATCGAGGTTTCCAAACCTCTCAGTTACCATTCTATACATGGATTTTTACATAATTCATACTGGAATTATAAGCACATGCATTTAAACAATTAAACACACTTAAATCTCAGAGTAAAATACATAAGTTGTTGCTATAATTAAACAATCCATAGCATTCAATAGTAATTCATTTACACAGTAGAAAACATGATACATAAACAACTCAGTCATGCAAAACATGATCAAAGTATAATTCAGAATACTTATCTTTTAATAGTTGTAGAATTCACCAACCAAGTGCAAGCCTTCCACAAACCTCCCAGCCTTATACCACATTGTTCATTAGCTCAACAGTGGGTCACCCTCGAGCTGGGACCGAGCTCCACCACAGGGCAAGGAATTCTAGGCTAGGCTGAGGTTACAGGGAAAACATCACAAGGAAGGAATTATCTCCCAGGAATATCCCACACTCACTGCCCACAGACCCTCATTCCCCACATGCCTGTTCCACCCTAGGAGAGTGCACCTTCTCTGTCACCTGGACAGTCCTTCGTTTGCCAGTCTCCCTTACCTTAGGTTATAGGAACAGGTCGGACCGGAAGTCTCCGGGCTCTGCAGCAGCTACAGGGTTCCTTCCAGGAGCTCTCTCCTTCCTCTGCGCACTCTCTCAACTGGAGGAGTCCCTCACAGGCCAACAAGCCTCACGTAGTCTAGAACTGCGCGGTCACAACAACCCACGGGGAAAATAGACACAGGCTTCCCCAACTGGTTTAGCAGTCACAGGATGATCTCATGGTCATGATTTCAGAACAAGGTTCCACACACAGGCTAGCTCATATTTTTTGAATAACAAATATCTTTCCACTCAAATTCAGCACAGGCTTCCCATTCAGGGAATGCACACATGGGATTTCTCAGAGACAAACACAGACTCCACGCTCACGAGACAGGTGTACATGTATTCTTCAGGACAACACAAGCTTTCTTCTTTGTATCAGGATTACACGGAGGACTCTCGCATACTGGCTTCCACGGCTCTCCCTTAGGACAGTCGGATCGAATGGATCCAAACCCCCCTTGTTGTTCCTGAGTTTGTGTTTTAAGGCTATAAAACACACCGTCAAGGCATCCAAATATGATAATACTTTTAAAACAAAGAAACAAAGGAAAAACTAGATCAGATTTCGTTTCTCAATTGTCTCTGTCTTGCTTCCCGTTGTTCCTGGATGGTTATCTCACGTTCAATCGCTACCCACGATCGTTCTAACTCAGTTCTATTTGTTGCAGTTTGTAAGATGGTGTTAAATAGGTTTAATGCAATGCTTGTTTGATCCTGTAGACCAGGTTCTACATTGGGTTGTCTACCGTTAGGAACTGTCATGGGTGATAGGTTTTTATAAGTTTATAAAAGGGGTTTTTTATAGATTGTTTACTTCAGACTTTCGGAGAAGATGTTAACCAAACAACTTTAAAACTTAAAATAGTAATATAAAAACACATCAAGGTCGTTTCCTGGTTTGTGACAACTTTGAAATTGTAAACAGTGAAACACAACAGCGAGAAATATAAGGCTTTTATCTGGAAAGAATCTTATATTTCCATTAACAATAATGAAATAGACACAGGATTTCTAACAAAAGAAAATATTAAGGAACAGAAGGTTACAGGTCTTAAAATCACTAAAGCAATCTCAGAGGAAAAAATGTAACACATTCAACATCCAAACCAATCTGATACAATAAACAACAATTGCATATAATTTCAAATTGATTTATTTGCTAGAAACATACATTAAGAGAAAGATTTAACAAATGAAAGTAGACAAGGGAAGAAACATAGTCACGAAATTGCAGGATCCAGAATCTTGTTGCGAATTCAATTCTGATAAACTTTAAAACTGATAGTACAAAAATTGGTCTTCTCCCAAAAATTCTGAAGCCCTTTTTCAGCCCCTTGAAATTATATTTATACATTTCTGTCAAAATTTTCTGTTGGTAACTAACCAACTCCCTAAACTTTCGGTTGCATATACTAATGTCAACCGTTTACAATTTATTACAAAATTCTAAAAATAGAAATATTTTCAAAGTTTTAACTTTGAGTCGAAGAACTTTCTTTATTTGCTTCAGTTTCTTGAACATGTTTCTCTAAAAAGTTCACCAAGGCTTTAGGAGCCTCAGGTATCTCATTTTCTTCCAATGAGAAAAAACGTTTTTGTAGACCTGGCAACTGGATTGCAATTGTTTTTTCTGTGGACTTAATTTTTTCCAATTTTGAACTAGAAGCTATCATTAACTTCTCAATTTCTGCCATATTGACCATTTTGATATTTGAGATTTCCTCTTTCTTTTCTTCAAGTTCCTCTTTTATTTTCAGTTGATACCTATTAATTTTGATTTCTCCTAATGAATCGAAAAAGCCATCTATCCCGATATGTGTTGACTCTTTTTCAATGGAATCAAAGATCTTTTGACAATCTTCACTGACCCCTTTTGTGATTCTTTTATGACCTTCCAATTTTGTTTCCCAAACTTTAATCATAATATCTCCTTTCCACTGCTCTAAAATGGATAATTTCTGTGATTTTCCAATTTCTTCCTTTTGTAAAGCAGTTATTATCTTTTGGAAAGAATTTCTTGCCGCTTTAGCTTCCCTCTCTTTTTGCACTGCTTTGTCCATATATCTCTTAGATTCTTGATAATAATTCTGGATGATTTCCAGATTACAAAATACCTTCTGTTGTTCTTCCTCAATATTTGTATATATCTCTGATGCTTTAGTCTTGAACTGATCTATTTCAATCACTTGATTAGTAATTGAAATGATTTTATCTTGCAGATATTTATTTTCATTGCCCAGCTTATGCACCTGTTCTTGGCTAATCTGAATCATCTGTTTTGCTTCAGTCAAGTTTTCATTTAACTTTTGGATATCTTGTATATCTTTAAGTCTAGCATGTTCCAGACCTTTTTTTATTCCCCAGCCGATAATTTTTTCATTCTCCTTTAACCTGTCCTGCAGCTGTGTAATTTCTCGATCCTTCTGCTCTATCATAGTGATCAAATTTCCTACAGAGTACATATTGGATGATGCTATGGCTCCCATAGTTCCTGCTAGCTCTGTAGCAAATTCACCTTCATTTAGCTTCTTTCCATCAATAATAATTTTATGTTTTTTGACTGTTCTTTCGCCTATAGGATGTAATTCCTGTTTCAAAATATCTTTCCATTTTTTGCTGAAAAAATAATTAGATGCAGGGATTTCATCTCTAATGATTGGCTCTAAGTCACTTACGTACAGAACTCCTTCATGAGGGGTTCCAAAAGTAGCCTGCAGTGGGGTTAATGATGCAATGGGGTTCCCAAGTTCCTATGAAGTTGTTCCCCCAACAGTTTCTGGAATATCATCAAGGTTTATTGGATTTGTCTCTGCTCCTTTTCCCTTTTCTGTCTGTGTTTCCTTGATCTATGAACTTTCTGTATTCTGAGGAGGTATCTCAGAATCTTTCAATTTGTCTTTATCACTTGTATCATACTGGATAATGGTTTCAAAACCTGGAGGAATTGTTTCTGGTACTTACGTTGATGTTGGCATTTCGCCTTGCAAAATCTTTGGTAAACATTGTCTTCTATTTCTTTGAAAAGATGCAAACCCCACCTGTGCATCAGGTGACAAGGTTTGCACTCTACTCTGAACTTCTTCATAAGACTTATCATTTTTAAAAATATCATCATAAAATGAAACTTCATGTTCGTAATCTTTCAACCCACATTATGTGACATGCCTATTTATTATTTGATATGGATCATGTTTCTTGTGTTCTATATCCACTAATTTCACTTCACTCAATGATTCGGCTTCTGACTTTGAATGACCTATGTTTAATAAAAAAAAATTCCCTAGATAAACCGGAAAATATGGCCATGCCTTCTTCTGTTGAGCTTTCAATTCTAGCCCAATACCACCATTTATCAATTGATGAGCCACTTCTCTGCATATTAACCTGTCTGGTAAAATTTTGGGCAGTGCATGAGGCGGAATAGAACAACCATAGACCCTCACATAGGAAAAATTTTCTTCAATGAACCAGTCAGCAACTGTTTTGAGGTTTTCTATTATGGTATTGGAAATGCGAGGAGGTGCGCATCCGAAGAAAATTCTGTGTAGAGGAATAATTACATAATGGAAAATCTCATAAAAATTATTTTTGGCATTTTCTTCCCACAGAGCTGAATGGTAGTTATGAATAGGCTCTGTACAAGAAGCATCCCAACTCCAGTTCATTAATGGGAAAGGAGTCTTAAAGCAAATAGCGTCCATTATATAGGCTGACATATAAAAGGCACTGTTTGTCCCTTTGACCTAGCCATTTTGTAATTCATGACTTCTGAAGTGATGTTGTCTGATAAAATTTTATGCCAATTGAAACTGCACCCCTCTGAAACTTCCTCTAAGAAAGGTGTCCAGTCTGCATTAAAATGAAAAGGATCCTTTCTCCCAAAAATTCTACACAACATCATTGCTAAATATACCATATATTCATTTAGAGAAGTTGTGGCATAAATTCCAAGTTCATTAGCCCTAAACTTGTTTTCTTCTCTGGACCATCCTCTTATTATGTCAGGGTATGTTTGTCCACCTTCAACACACTCTTTTTGTTGAAATGCAGCTACAAATTCAGAATTAAAAGTGTGCCTATAATTAGGTGATAGCTTATACATTACTTGGAGATGTTCGGGCCTGAATAAGCCGATTACAGCCCCTTGCTCGTTCAGGATACTTCTGGTCGGAACATCCACTTTATCCAGTGCCCAGACAACCATATCAGTATAGGAAACCAATCTTGGGCGTGCAACAACCTTATGAAGCCCAGTCTCAGCGATGTCTTGGAGATGGTTGTCTGTACCATTGTCTGCATATGAAATCTCATCCTCCATTTTCTCTGCAATTGCAGCCCATGATTTAACAGTGTACTACTCCAGCTGCAGTAGTGTCTAAAATGATATCGCCTTCCGGTTGCTCTTCGGTTTTCTTTGAAGCCTTTTTGGGTGCCATAGCTCTGTGCTTACTAGCTCTGTGTTCACTGGAATACCTGTAACAGAGCAGAATTTAGCTTCGAAATAATGTAAACGTTTCAAAAGTTATTTCGAATATATCATAAAATCCTCGAGGTTTGTACTCTGTTATGAAATAAATGTAAAAGATATTCCCGATAATATGCATTTAATTTTTGTACCTGAGCTTTTCCAATATTTTCAAATATAATATAAACTTACCAAATTGAATGATTGTCGCATTAAAGATCGTTTATCAAAAGTTTTATTTTAAACCTTGTTTATACGAATGATTAATTATTTTTAATCTTGCTTTAAATTTGAAAACACTTTCATCGGGGTTTCAGAACTTTCGATGTCAAGAAAATAAGTCATCACAGAACCCCGATCGCCGAAATCGCGATGTATTATTTAAGTCAAACATTTTTATTATATTAATTAATCCAGATTAGCTTTTTCGAGATTTCATTAATCAAGAATTCGGGGATCGGGAAATCGGGGATCGAGGAATCAGGAAATTCAATGTCATGAAAATTGGTGCTCACAAAATCGTGAATCGCGATTTCCTGATATGATTAGTTACTCTTAATCATGATTAACAGTAATTAGATTAATTTCAAACCTCGCTTAAGAATTAATTGAAATCGGGGATCGAGAAATCAGAGAATACGATGACAAGTTCCTTTGTTCTCACAAAATCGCGAATTGCGATTTCTCGATGAGATTAACTTAAAGTTTAAACCCTTTTCAGATATGATTTAATTAAATGATGTTTTAATTAAGGATTTATATATCGACAATTCGGGAATCGGGAAATCGGGAAACAATATGCGTTGAATATTTGTTCATTCAAAACTCCGAACTCCGATATCCTGATATAAATTAGAATTTCTTAAGTTTTTTAAATCAATGTCCGTTTTAAAAGATTATTTTGAATAATATTGGAAAACTCATATTCTTGGTCTAAAAATTTTAAATAATTTTTTATTCAAAAAAGAACAATAAAGGCATCGTGACTTCGTTGGAGATGAAATTTTTGATTTAGAAAATTTATATAATTTAAGAAAACTCAAGGCTACAAAATTTTTCATCGTCAAGATCAAAAATCCAAGGTCTGTTTCAACATAGGCTCCAACTGGGGACCTCGTCTCCCTGAGGGAGGAGGAGAACATGCAGACTCAGTGCCTACATTGGGTAATGGGGTCAAAAGTTTATCGTTGATAAATTGTTCAAAAGTAAGAAAAGAGAACACAAACAATCTTTGAAAACCTTTTCAAAACTTATCACTTATTAAAATTCAATTATGGTCTTCTTCAGGATTTTCCTTCTCATTCTAAAATTGAGTTAATATTGAGATGGTTAGAACAATCTTTTAGAAGTTCAACAGATTATCAAACATTTTAGATTTCATCAATCGAAACAAAATTCATCAATTTAAAACTGGGAAGCTCTATTTGACTTAAGACGAATATCCAGTTTTCGAAAAATTGATAACTAGAATAGAGTTATAGATAAGTGTGACACCTTACAGAAACCTCAGACATTGCTTCACTGCCAGCAGGCCTGTTCAGTACCCCGGTGAAGTTATCTGTCCCTTTTTACTGAATTTCCTTTCACCGCTTCGAATGCTAATTTTATGTTTAGACATTGCTTCACTGCCAGCAGGCCTGTTCAGTACCCCGGTGAAGTTATCTATTTTATTTTTTAGACGAGGGAAATCATTTAAATGAATTTCCTTTCATCGTCTGTAGGACTAGATGGGGGCAATCAGTTATGAATTTCCTTTCACCATCTGTCTTATGTTTAGCTCAAAATTACGAAGTGGGGGCAATCAGTGATACTTAATATATCAGGGTTGGTGATCTGTGTAAAATTTTATAATCAAGGTTTGTCAACTTGTTTTGATTATTCTAGGTCAATTTTTTCTCAACCTTCAAAAATTCCTAAGTCAGTAGAGGAAAAGGAAAACAATTTTCAAGGGATCTTCTTTTGAGAAAGCTAAAAAGTTCAGATAGACTGTTAAACAGCTTAAAATATACAAATTTAATCTCAACTTAACCACTTTTAGTCAGAGAGAAAATGATGAATATTGACCTATTTGAATTCAATCGTTTGATAAATTTCGAATTCAATACAAAATCTCTTCAAATTTCAGGCACATGGCTCAATATCCAAAAAATTACTTTAGAATACTTTTATATTGATTTATCGAACTCATGTACAAAATATGCAGAAGGTATGTATTTACAGACTTGAGATATAATTGCACAGGAAAGCAGGGCATTTAGTCTTATGTCTTCAAAGATACGAATATTAGACAGGCTCCTGGCCGACTGCTCAGGCAGAAACTATCTCAGAGACACAAAATTACTTTTATTTATATTTTTATGATTTTACAAAATTTTTATTTTTGACATAATATTTTTTTATTTTTTAACAATTTGAGAAAGAAATTTGTATGTACACATTTATTTTATTTTTATATATATATATATATATATATTTATATATACAAATTTATTATTATTTTTTTAATTCCATGTAATGCTTTAAGAATCATGCATTAACAGGAGCATTTAGGATCTTACCATCTAAATTTTCCAGTAGAAAAAAGTTTTTTCCTTCAGAAGAGGATATTTTAAAGGGTCCATACCAAATGTGATCAAATTTACCATTTTTACCCGAATCTTCCTTTCGAGCGTCCCACCTTAGAAATAGATCTCCTGGAAGAAAGTTTATGTTCTTGGCCTTGCGATCAAATAGCAACTTCATATTATTCTAGTACTTCTGTAGCTTTTCGTCTATTACATCCCTGTGTTGTTGGACTTCAATTAATTGGTTTATTCTTCTGGTGAGAGGATTCGGCTCTTCCTTCTCATCCTGCCACAGCTTCATTACAAGAAGTGCTAAGTTTATGGGTAATACTACATCTGTACCATAAACCATTTGAAATGGTGATGTACCAATAGATTTCTTCGTTCCTATTCGATTTGCCCATAAAGCATACTTTAAATGTAAGTGCCAAGATTTTTTATTTTCCTTTAAGACTTTTTTAATTATGCTGATCAAACTCTTATTAGAAGATTCATCCAATCCGTTTCCTTGTGGATAATATGCTATAGAATGTCCTAGTACAATGTTATATTTTTGACGGAAACTAATCATTGCCATTGACTTGAAAGCTTGAGCATTATCTGTTACTATTTTTCTAGGACATCCAAATCTTGCCAATATATTTTCTTCCAAAAATTCTATAACCACTGAGTCAGTGGCTTTCCTGGTAGGAATTGCCTCCACCCACTTGGTGAAATAATCTATGGCAGTGAGAATCCACCTATGTTGGGCACTTGAATGTGGATTTATCTCACCTATGAAATCAAGCCCACATTGTTGGAAAGGTGCTTCTGTTTTGATTGGAACTAATGGCATAGTTGGTAACTTCTGCTTTCTAGTAAAAAATTGACAAGGGTTACAAGCCCTTACCTTAGCATTTACATCAAGGAACAACTTGGGCCAATAATAACCAGTGATTAAAATTTTGTATGATGTTGCTCTCCAGGCATGATGCCCTCCACAGACCCCTTCATGAAACTGATTGATGACTTCCTCTGTCTCTGATTCAACCAAACAAACTAAGAGGAAACCAAGTGGGTCTTTCCARTATAAYTTTTTCTCAGAAATGCAATATTTAACTGCATGCAATTTCAATGTTCTAGCTTTGGAAGCTGACAATTCATCTGGACATTTCAAAGTTAAAAGATATGTTACTATATCTTTATACCAATCAGATGAAAAAAATTTGTCCTCAATCTTGTTTTCAATTATTTGATCATCAATTTCATTCATATCTACCCAACGTTCTTCCTCTTGAGCATTGTTCATTCCAAGAGCCCGAAAATTAGATTCAGCTAACAATCTAGCTAAACCCTGTCCTTTAACTAATTTAGTTGGCTTGACCTCTAAGTCAAATTCCTGAAATTTTGCAAGCCATCTACCCCTCTTACCGTCACTGTCTGCTTGTACTAAGATATCCTTTACAACGCTGGTAGGTACATATGCAATGATTTTGGAATGTAATACATACGTTCTAAAAGCCTTCAGTGCTTTAACCATTGCATAAGCTTGTTTCTCAATTATATTGTATTTAAGCTCAGCGTCTCGGAGGCTCTTACTGAAAAAGGCGATGGGTTGCTCAAAACCCTCCTCATTCTTTTGGAGGAGAACAACAGCCAATGTATGTTCTGAAGCAAATGAAAAAATGAAGAATTCCTTAAGATAATCTGGACTTGCAAGTATCGGAGCTTCACTTATAACTTTTTTAATGTGATCAAAAGATGCACTGGCTTCTGTTGTCCACTTAACTTCGCTGTTCTTCCTGAGCATATCTGTTATCAGTTTAACAATTTCAGCAAAATTAGGAACGAATCTTCTCAAAAAATTTATTTTTCATAAAAAAGATTGAATCTCTTTAACATTTCTAGGAATAGCTAATGTTTCTATGGCCTCTACTCTCTTCGGATCAATTCTTATACCATCTTGGGATACTATATGACCTAACAATTTGCCCTCCTGCATTGCAAAATGAGATTTCTTTGGATTTAATGAAAGACCATACTTACGACATTTTTCAAAAGTTTGTTTTAAATGAATAATGTGATCTTCATTTGACTTTGAAAACACGGTAAGGTCATCAATATATATAACTACAAACTTATCTCGTTCGCCGACAAAGGCAATATCCATTGCTCATTGAAATGTGGCTCCTGCGTTCATTAATCCAATTGGCATTTTATCATACATAAAAGTACCCCAAGGGGTGGTGAATGCAGTCTTTTCCTTATCAAGTTCACTAACAGCAATTTGGTTATATCCTGAAAATCCATCAATCATGGACATCCTAGTAGCCCCTACTACTTTTTCCAGCACGTGATCCAGTTTTGGTAGAGGGTAGTTGTCTTTAAGAGAAGATTTATTTAAATTTCTAAAGTCAACACATAATCTGATCTCTCCATTTTTCTTTCTCACTGGTACTAGATTGGGAACCCAATCAGAATACCTCAAAGGAACAATAATTTTAGCATCCAGAAGTTTTTTAACTTCTTTCTCAATGACAGGTAATAAGATCGGGTTAAACTGTCTAAGTTTTTGCTTGAAAGGTTTTACACCTAGTTTAAGTGGTATTTTGTGTTCTATCACTGAGGTGTCATAAGTTTTCAAATCTTCGTATGACCATGCAAACACATCTTTATATTTTTTCAGCAACTCTGTATATTTGTTTTTATTTTCTACTGACAAAAATTTAGATAATTTGACCAATTTGGGATTATCTACAGTTCCTATGTTACAATCTTCAACCTCTCCTGGTTGGGGTTGCAGAGTTGTTTTAGAAGGAATGTCATCTTTATTGAAGAGTCTTTCCAAAGGTATCAGACCTTTGGGGATTTGATTATTTTTTAAAACAAGCATCCGCTGATCAGCTATTTTATCATGAAACTCTTTTGCATCTTCACCTTCCTGCATGATCCAAAAAGGATCATTTTGATTCTCCTGATCACTGTATGTTTCTGAAAACTCATCTAAAGATTCAAGAAACTTCCTAAGTTGTTCATCATCTTTGAAAACTTGCCAATGTTGTACATTATCAGGTATGGAAGGTCGATGTCTCATTTGAATATGGTATTTTAAATTAAAAGACGTGGGGGGGTCAAATGTTGAAGCAACTTTAGCTAAGGCATCGGCCTGCTGGTTTTCTGATCTAGGAACAAAATGGAAATTCACATAAGTGAAGAAATTCTCAACTAAATCCCATACACAGTTTCTATAAGTCCTTAATCTAGGATGTTTTGCTTGATATTGATGGTTTACTTGTCTTATGATTAATTCAGCATCACCGAAAACTTCAATATTTTTAATTTTCATTTTTCTTGCAGCTTCTAAAGAAAGTACTAAAGCCTCATATTCACATACATTATTTGTACAATCTATATACCATTGGAGCCTATAAGAAAAAGGTATTACAAATTGATCGTCAGGGGCAATAAGGAGTACTCCAGCCCCAACTCCATGATAGGAGGAAGCTCCATCAAAAACCATTTTCCATGTACCAGTATTATATACATTTTCTTTTATTTCATTTTTTTGAACTTTTTCTTCTGTATCTTTATCATCAACATCTATCTCAAAATCGTCATCTAATGATAAAATAGAGTTCCCTAAATCTTGGTCTGCGATATACACTGGGTGATTTTTAGGATTTTTTGGGTCACTCACAGTGAACGCCATCCAATTTTCCCTGTATAAACGAGTAAATTGTCCTCCAAAAATAGGGATAGTAGCGTATGTCATATCTAACTGGATGGATCCTCCAAGTTTAGCACCCCAAGATCTAGATAGTAGCATTCCATATTTTGGTGGAATATCAGCAACTACCACATCCATAAGGATGCTTTTAGAGGGTATCTGGGCTAAGTTAACCACTAAGTCTTTGATCATCCCTATACATTTAACCCTCCTAGAATCAAAAGAGTACAAATCACCATATGGTCTAGTGACTTCAAGACAAAGTTTATCCATTATTTCTTTGGACATGACATTATGTGAAGCTCCAGAATCTAACATACAATTGTGTAAAAGGTGATCAAAAATAGTAAGTGTGATATAAAAAGGAGCTACAGTATCTTTGGGACCTTCTACGTGTGGACCAAAAGATATGATAGGTTTATCATCTTCTAAGTTAATTGTGTCCGCTTGACTTTCCTTTTCAGAGAAATTAATCATTTTAGCTATTTATTTCCGGTATACCGGATTCTTGGCTAATTCGACAAGTGGGATAGGAATTTTAATCTTGCTTATTTCGTTTTCTAAGTTAAAATTTCCTATGGCCTTGTCGTTCTCAATATGTTGGGCTTCCATAACCTTTTTGTCAGTTTTTCGTTGTGGTGTAACCTTATTTTCTTTTACAGAGGTTTGAATATTTACAGGGTTAGTTTCTTCTGACTCTAACTGTACAGGTTTATCTGTTATATTTCTTTTTGCAGACTGTTTATCTGCAACTTTAGGTTTTTCCTCATTAGTATCATTTCTAAGTAAAACCTTTTTCGCTTGAACATTAGGAAGATTTTTATTTCTTGACCTTAGATTATATCTTCCCTGCAAATCAGTGATGATGTCATCTGCAACACTTTGATATGCATGATCATCAGTTGCACTATTACTAACTGTATCTTCTGATTTATTTTCCTTCATCAACGATGCCTCATAATCTTGTCTAGACAAATAAGGATACATGTTATCATCACCAAGATTATGAATATCTTCATCTAATTCTTCAAATTCGCCAAAATCTTCTTCTTCAATATAATCTTCAGTTTTAAAAGGAGCTTGAACTTTCTGATCTTCATTTTTTATCGTTTTATGTGGTCCTTGTGGCTCAGGGTTTTTTTGGAAATCCTTTCTGGGAAAATTATCCCTTCTAGGTTTTTCTAATTCCATTTTAGAAATTTTGTTGGAGAGTTTTTGAATGACCCTGGCCATTTCATCTATCCTATCTCTAGCAGATTTCCCTGACCCCGAAGGTCCACCTTGTTCTTTAAATTTTTTGTTCTCTTTATTTACATTTTCTGTCTTTGCTTTTAACTTTCTAGATGCCATCATATTAGATTCAATTTCTACAGCATCATCTTGCATCTTAGGAAGATCTAATGACCGTCTCTCCCTCAACAATAAAGCAAAGTCAGGATTGAAAGCTCCAACATAAGTTACTTTGGATGAAGGTTGTGAAGGCTTCACTTCAGCTGGAATTTTGTTATATAGTTTATTAAATCTTTGTGTAAATTCCAATACTGACTCAGAATTTTTCTTTTTTAGTGCTCCGAATTCTGTTAGGTAGTAGAGGTGATCTTTTCTCTCACCCCATTGTCTGATAAAGGCACTTTCCAGCTCTTCATAAGATGTTAACGACCCAGCTGGTAAAGATCTAAACCAAGTTCTTACCTGTCCTTCAAAATTTTGTACAAGTAATCTGGAATAAACATCTTCGTGTTCTATTCCAAGAATGTCCACAAATTGATCGAAAAAATTAATATGTTCTTGTGCGGTTAGATCACCCTCCCCTGTAAATTTAGGGAGGCTCTTCATATAGTTTTCTGGAAGATCATGAAGAGGGGAAGGAAGAACTAGGGGAGCATACCTAACGGCCACTTTGGCAAACATCACGGGAACTGGTATTTGATTACCTCCACCTCCACCACCTCCTCCAACATTTTGTCCCGCCATGGTTAGATTTGGACTTGAATTTGGGACAGTATTCGGAGAAGATTCTTGGAAGATAGGAGATGAAACTTCAGGAAAAGAAAAAGTGTCAAAAGAAGTTGGTAATGAAAGTGATCGTTCAAGAGATTCAGAAGAATTTGATTTTGTAAAATTAGACTGATCTGTATTAAAAGTTGATAAAAGGGTTTGTTTAAAAAAAATTCTTGATTTTAAGATTTTCTCTGGATTTGAGACTGACAAGGTCTGTTTGGTATCCGGGTTTTTTCTGGTATTTTTAGGGCTATTAGCCAGTTTATTTAACGTGGAGTCGCCAAGTGAAAGATGATTAGCCTTATAAAGTTTTCTGTTATTGTTCACTATCAACAACAGAAAGTGTCAATGTCGTTTTTCCCAGGGAATTAATTCATGTCTTCATTCCCCGGCAACGACGCCAAAAAGATGTTGTTCATGAGTTTGTGTTTTAAGGCTATAAAACACACCGTCAAGGCATCCAAATATGATAATACTTTTAAAACAAAGAAACAAAGGAAAAACTAGATCAGATTCAATTTCTCAACTGTCTCTGTCTTGCTTCCCGTTGTTCCTGGATGGTTATGTCACATTCAATCGCTGCCCACGATCGTTCTAACTCAGTTCTATTTGTTGCAGTTTGTAAGATGGTGTTAAATAGGTTTAATGCAATGCTTGTTTGATCCTGTAGACCAGGTTCTACATTGGGTTGTCTACCGTTAGGAACTATCATGGGTGATAGGTTTTTATAAGTTTATAAAAGGGGTTTTTTATAGATCGTTTACTTCAGACTTTCGGAGAAGATGTTAATGAAACAACTTTAAAACTTAAAACAGTAATATAAAAACACATCAAGGTCGTTTCCTGGTTTGTGACAACTTTGAAATTGTAAACAGTGAAACACAACAACGAGAAATATAAGGCTTTTATCTGGAAAGAATCTTATATTTTTGTTAACAATAATGAAATAGACACAGGATTTCTAACAAAAGAAATTATTAAGGAACAGAAGGTTACAGGTCTTAAAATCACTAAAGCAATCTTAGAGGAAAAACTGTAACACATTCAACATCCAAACCAATCTGATACAATAAACAACAATTGCATATAA
>JZKD02S1874401.1:188392-201722 GCA_000966675.3 Picea glauca
ATGATGCAATCTATTTTGGGTAAATGATAATCTTATGAATGGGTGTCGAAATTGAATTATGGGATATTATGAGATCTATTTCTAACTGGAAAACTTTGATGTTAATTTATCGTTATAGGGATACCAAATTGAAATGATTATAGTATGCAATTACATGATGATAATGCATAGAAATGTATGAGTTTGTGCTACAGACTAATCTACAGGTTATGGGCTATGAAATGATCAAGGGATCAAATTTTGCTCAAAAATTCAAAGTGCTCAGAATCGCTTCAAACTGGACGAGAGCGTAGGCCTCGTCATTGCGAACCCAACGCAACTTTTTTTGTCTCAAACGAACATCGGGAGCGAGAGATATAGCGATCTATTCTTCAAGTCAAACAAGTAAAAAAATGATGTTGACTGTACAAGTCCGTACAGTCTGTATAGTCTGACGTGGCAGGACCGTACGACCGTACAGAAGTGACATGGTAAGCATTTGTTGGTTGAGAGTTGTCGAATCAGATGTTGACACATGGATGTTTTTCTGGTCAATGGTTGGGTGCCACGTGGCACCCCAGAAATTGGTTGGTTGTATGTTTGTAAAATGTAATGGAGTCCATGGGGTTTGACCCCTAGACCTCCCCACCACACAAACACTTACACAAACTCCAATAACCAATCGGGCTACCGCTCATACCTTGATATATATATGTTTTGGATTAAATTTAAATTTGCTTGTTGGTATAGTTGGGCCGCGATCGGGCCAGGCCTAGCCCAGCCCTTGGTTGTGCGCTTTTCATATATATGTGACCACGGGTATATGTATTGGCGCATGCGCATTTTTTAATATGGTTTCAATGGTTGTAATATGGTTCCAACAGTTGTAATATGGTTCCAACGGTTATATGGATGGAGCCCCATTTATTTTAGTGTGTGGTTCTATGACCCATACGCCCAGGTGCCTAGGTGGTTAGGGGCTCGCACGCCCTTAACCGTCCTACAGTTTGCACCGTTGGTGTGGTTGCACCTAGTGCTGGGTTTTCACGCTTTAAATTGTGTGTGAGCCAGGTTCAAAGGACAAGGGTGCATTTTGTAGATGCAAAGACAACAAGCTTGAAGAGGGAGACTTCCAGGAGGCCTAACTACTTCATTTTTCGACCGATTGAGGTGTCGAAAGAGCCCAGACAGGTGTTTTGGGATGCTCTGAAGCCATTGGAGCAGTCGGTTTGTCAGTTTGAGAATTGTAAGACATTTTTTTGAGCACTTTGAGAAATTAATAATAATGATCCATTGGAAGCTGGACCAGGAGATGTAGCCCAAGAGAGGGGTGAACTCCTTTATCAATTGTTGTGTTTATGTGCTTATGTTCAATGATTATGCTATTGTCTATGTGTAATTTGCATAAGTAATCCTTTAATTTATGTTTTGAAAACTGATCCATTTGCTTTAAACACATAACATTTACTTGCAATAATTTTCAAGTTTTTCAAGTCTTCTTCAATTTTTAGATCAGAAATAGCCAAGGGATAAAGATGATGAAAGTGGATATCAAGACCACTAATCGAGAAGCATTATAGTATGAATATTGTATGTGGAATTTTTATTGGTTTGGATGCATTGCTATGATATGTGGACCAGTGCATGATTTCAGGTGATGACACTACCCAAAACCGAATAAACGATGACAAAACCTCCAGCAACACGGTGCCACTGTATATTCCATTGTAGGGTGTGGACCCTAGTTATGATTATGAGGGGTGGAGGCATTTCCCACCATGTATCCTCCAAAAACTGAAGTCATGGGAGGACAGTGTTAGTTCACTCTCCCCAAGACGTGTGATGATGATTGTCAGATGCCTGCTAGGGAAGTTTGGTCAAGATAGCGACACTTCCGCTTATGGGTTCTATTTGGAGTTAGGTCAATATAGTTGATGCTCCAAGATAGTCTAGCAAAGGAAGGATAGGAATAGAGATGGAAGTAGGTTAGGGAGGAAGGATGAGTAGTAATAGTTGAGAAGGTATGGAGATCTGTCTTGTGGTGGAATTTAATGTTTTCCCTTAAAAAAAAAAATTTGTGTATATATGAATATTCATTATTACGTAACTAAACCACAGTTTTTTAAATAAAATTGTTGAACTAAATAATAGTAATTAAAGAATCTCTCAAACAATTGATTGGTTTGTTGTCTTTTATAAAAGACTAGTCTTGCTGATTGGATTGGATGCATACGTAAATTACTAAAGGATGATAGTTTTGATTATTAGTACATGCACGAGACTTGTATGTACTAGCTACACATGCATTTCTTGTACATATACACTAGTATGTATGAGTTTTCTTGACTTACTTACTGATAATTTCGGTTACTTGTTATGAATGTGTGAACCATGTTTCTTTTCCTTTGTACCATAAGATACCTTAACTTCGGGACGAAGTTCCCTGAAGGGTGGGTGTATGTAATGACCCTGCTTAAATAGATGTATAGGATTATTAATTATAATTAATTTAATAATCTAACTATCCTAAAAGTTAGCTAAACAATAATTATTTTTGAAATAACATTAACTAATTAATTATTATTAGTTATTTGTTCATGACTATCAAGGATTAATTAATTATTAATTGACTCATTAATTAATTAAGTAAAGAATTAAAGGGGGTTAATAAATTATATTGTTAAATTAAAGATTACGTATATGGAGGGGATAAGGGGCATTAACTACGAAAGGATAAGATAATTAATAAATGGATAAGGAAAGTAATGAAGGAGGGGGGAGTCGGTGAAGGGGAAATATGACGGGGAGAGAATTATGGTGGAAGGCATTCTTTTGGGGAAGGGGATTATCATTCTACGGGGAATTGGATTTTGGAGGGTTCTCTTGGATTTGCACAGAGAGAGGAGAGTTTGAGTTTTGTAGTAGGATTGGTTTAGTACAGGGGGCACCGGTTTGCTGGAGGTTTTGGGCACGGGGGCCAGGATATCCATATGATATCTTGGAGCTAGGAAGTTGTCCTAGTTGGCAGGGTGGAAACTTGATTTTGGGCAGAGTTGGTCTGTGGATTCAAGCTCGGCAAGGCAGCAACAGGAAGGTCAACAAGACAAGCGGAAAACAAAGGGTTAGCATCAGACCCATGTATTTTAAATTACGTATTTGTTTATTCTGTTATGAATTTTATTATTCGTTGATCAATTTATATGCGTATGTGCTGAATTTATAAGAAATTACCGAGTTTCATAAATCAAGTAGAAGTTACTATTATGTTTGTGTAATTAATTGATGTTAAATTTATTTGGCTACTACATATGGAGAAAAAAAATGTATTTTGGAATTAATTGAAATATATTAAGTTGGATTGAGATAAAAAAAAATTTATTTTTTTTTTCGTAGTTTTGAGGCGTACAAAAGCACCAGAGAGGGCCACTAGCCAATTATGTTATTATTTTCCAGAAAATTCAAATTACATGTTTTTGAATATTAGGGTCAAACTTAGTGGCAAGAACATGTTTACTATTGAAACTTGCAAAGAGTTTCAGAAATACAAACATGAAAATATCGTGTGAAGGAATTGGATGGATTCTAAGGGGATTGGAATGGGGATGCTGAAATAGTGAAAAATACACTATTTTGGGCCACTTTTTGGGGTTTTGGGGGATTTTGTAAGGAAAAGGGTCCCTAGATGGAAAATATGGAAAAATTAATTTACTTGACATTTTGTATACTCATCAATCTAGACAACTTTGGTTTAGTGAAGTTTTTCCTGAAGTGCATAGTTTGGGAGATAACTAGTTTGGCTAAAAATTCCAAGTCTTGAAAAAATGATTAAAAATGACAAAGTTGTCATTTCCAAATTGTTGCATTTTTTCACTAGAGAATTGAATTGACAATATGAGAGTTATTATAAATTCCCTTTCATCATTATCCATGTATCATACAAAATTTTCTCTGGTTATTGACATATTAACTTCTACAGGTAACAGAAGTTGGTATCTGGGATTAATTGCACCGGAATGAAAAGTGTGCAAAAGGGCTGAATTAACAATATTTAGATGACTATAACTTCCTACTCAAAGATCAGAATTGAGCATGAAAGAAGTTATTGGAAAAATCTTGTAGAGGAGGATCCACATATAAACCCAAAAAACTGATCTAGGCAATTTAAGTTATATCCAACACAAAATAAGATGATTGGTGGCATTAGAAAGTAGAAAATTTTATGCATTCTTTTCCAAAACTATGTATATATTTTGTTTAACAAAAAATTGTTTGCATGCACATTTTCTTGCATAATTTAGAGGTACACGAAGGGATTTTGGTTCATGTATGAGAACTACAGCCATGAAATATACCCAGGGGTCCTACAATCATGAAAAAGAGTTTAGAGGGATACATGTCAACATGGGAAATATTGAGACAAACTCTAATGGAAGAAGAGGTAGGCATGAGCCTATAACTATGAGAATTATACATAGAGAAGTGAAAATATATAGAGATGATAATGAAAAGATAATGAAATCTCAAGAAGAGATACTTCATAGTTTGAATATGTTGCAGAGGAAAGCCAATAAAGACTTTGGCATAAAGAAAGTAGCTAGTGCTAGACAAGTGACACCATCCAGATCCTATAGAAGAAGGAATGAGAATGTGAATGATAGGTAGTTAAGGAGTATAAGAAGGTTCCTTCATTCCCCAAAGAAATCCACTGGGATATCTTATGCAAGTTCAGGGCTAGGGAGTATCCCAAGTGTGTCTCCCATCATGAGACAACATAAAAGGAATGAGAGAGACATATTGCAAGGTGAACTCAGGAAAATGAAGCCACCAAATTTCAATGGTGAGCATAGGAAGGGAGAAGAGGTTGAGGCTTGGCTGTTGGAAATGAATAAATATTTTCAGCTGCATAATTATCCCTCTAGGGTAGAAACAAGAATTGCAACCTACCACTTGCAAGGAAAGACAACTATGTGGTGGGATCTACTTAAGTAAGAAAAACACCTTGATGATAGGAAGGTCTCATGGAGGCAGCTCAAAGGATATTTGCAATAGAAATATTTATATGAGCATTACTATCAAAGGAAGATGAAATATTTCTTTGAACTCAAGCTGGGAAGAATGGCAATGGATGAGTATGAGAAGAGGTTCTTTGAGTTGTTGAAGTATGTAGAGTTCATAAAGGATGAGAAGGTAAAAATCGAAAGGTTTCTTAGTGGGTTACTCTCCTTCTACAATGATAATATAAAATAGGATAACCCCAATAATTTGAAGGAGACCATAAGAAGAGAAAAACATCTTTGTAATTTTTCGACTAATTTTTTGTTTTTTCTTTCTTATTTTCCATAGAGATATTTATTCAAACATATTGCAACCAAATTTTCCCACAATAGTCATGTATGATATTAAACTCAACATGAAGGATGACAAAAAATTATCTATAATAGAGTTCATTATGTTTGTTGTATTAGATGGCCATGAAAGCAAGAATACAAGCTGAAATATCAAACAACAATACAATAATACTTTATGGAAAAAAACCTGAGTTTATATTTGTTGTTGTCACTAAAATATTGTTGGGAAATTTGTCTTATAGATTATAGTATTTTACTCGACCTCAATAGCATCTTGCAACACCCAGAATCGATCCCTCTTTATAAAATAGTTCAGCTCCAACATAAAAGAAATACCCAACAACTTAGAAATTGCGCTCATCCAATAGAATAATGCACCCAGATGTCAATTTATGGACTAAACAAAAAAATGATGGGACCAAAAAGTGAAATGGAGCACCCAGTAGTCACTAGATATGTCGAGCAAGTGTTTAATCTACCCAAAACAAGGAAATACGATCTAAGTAGTAGAGAAATCTTCCCAGAACAAAATATTTGGCCCCAAACATATAAAATCGTCCCCAATCAGAAAGATATTTTGCCTCTGTTAGAAAATAATGGTTTTCATTGTCCAATCAACTCTCCTAGGTGGTAACTTGGTCTTCTTATAGGAGAGAATTTTCCCAGCAAAGAAAGAATTGCCCCCTTGTCCGGAAAAATGACCCCCACACTCTAAAACTCAGCACCACAGAGATATTCGACCCAACTTAAGAGAAAAATCGACCTCCTCAATCTAGTTGACCCATTTCATATCAAAACTCAATTGCCACCTCTGAAACTCAGCCACAACTGAAAGAAAGAACAATTATTGAAGATATTCCAATTTTCGATGAAGCACACAGAAGAAATATATATGATATCTCCCCCAAATTGACCAACTATGGTGGATGGCCTCACCACCGAAGCCAATCTCTGAAAATTCTCCTAGGGTTATCGTCCCAAGAGTTCCAAAACCACAATTAGTTCTCTCAATGATAAATTATCAAATACCAATGCAAGAATGAGAGAGAGTTCCATATTGTTCCCCTTTAATTCATCCATTGACCCTTTTTGTGACTTTTTTACCTTTTAATCAATTTAAGTGACTTTTCACATTCCCCATAGTCATGTAGGCACCTTTTCCCACTTTACACAATGTCACCTTTAATTTTTAATTAATTCTCGCTCTAGTGACATTAATAATTAATTCCCTTTTTAATTCCCTTACTACGTCCCATGGGAATTACTTAGGCCATTTTGCCAATTCGTCTAGAAGAATCATTTGGAAAGGAACATTACATTCCTCCCTTCCTGAGATTTCTTGTCCTCAAGTAGCTGCAAATTTGGGTGTTGTAAGATCTTATCACCCTCCCATGTGGCATCCTCTATGGGTATGTCCCGCCATTTGATGAGGTATTCCTGAATCACATTGTTGCACAATTTCTTCTCTCGGACCTCCAATACCTCCTTAGGAACCAGTATTAACTTTCCCTCCTCATCCAATGGAGGTAGGTCTGGTGAAGTGGTGACTTGTTTTCCGAATACCTTTTTGAGACATGACACATGAAACATATTTTGGATTTTTCTTCCCTCCAACAACTTCAGTTCATAAGCCACTTCACCAACTCTCCAAACCACCCTGTAAGGCCCATATAAACGTGGCTTAAGATTTTCTACTTTGCTCTTATTTAGTTAATATTGTATGTATGGTTGTAGCCTCAAGAAAACCAAGTCTCCCACCTCGAAAGTATGCTCAACCCTGTGCCTTTCTGCATATAGATTTTGTTGATTTTTGGTTGTCTGGAAGTTGTCCTTGAGAGCCTTGAGTATGTCATGGCTCTCTTGGATCCTATCCTTGGATTTGGAAGCCCTATTGTCCCCAAATTTTAATTCAACAAAGGAAGGAGCATCACACCTGTAAAATTCTCTAAATGGTGTCATGCCAATCGACATGTGATGAGTGGTTTTGTAGAAGTGTTCTCCTAGATGAAACCACTTCACCCATTCTTTTTTCTACCCTGACACATGGTTATGTAAATATCCTTCAAGCAATTTATTCACAATCTCCATTTTTCCATTTGTATGAGGGTGACAACTAGTGTTGGGGATCAACCTTGTGTCAGCCAATATAAACATCTCATGACAAAAAGTGCTAAGGAATATGCTATCCCTGTCACTGACTTTATATTTTAGTAGCCCATGAAGTTTGAATACCTATACGAAGAATAGATTTTCTACCTGTGTTGTCTTATACTTTGATGATATGAAAAATAAGTGTGCAATTATGTTCAATCGATCGACCACTACATAGATACAACCTCTTCCCTGGACCTTTGGAAACCCTGTGATAAAGTCCATGGATATACCCTCCCATTTCTACTCTAGAATGGGAAATGAATGTAATAATCCTAAAAGATAGGTATGTAAATGTGTTGAACGTGCACATAATAGATCTAGATAGAAAATACCACACACATTTGCAAAGAGAAATTGAGAAAGAAGAAGCAAGAGAGAAAGAATGGAAGAATTCTCATTAACTGTAATGAATAATGAATAATTTACACATGATAGACTCTGTATAACTCAACCAATGTGCACTGGAGGAGAATCCAATGCACCATAGTGGTGGTATAAAGTGATATGGACACACACCAACAGTTAAGAGAGTAAACTTCCACCTAGTCTAGTCTCTCAGGAAGTTACGGGAGTGAACCGCCACCTAGCTAAGTTAACTAGTCTACTAGTCTTCAGTTAATTGACTGAAATAGAGTGAAGTGAGGAGGAGATCAAGGAATCATGGATAATGCACTAGTTTGGTGATGATACCAAGGCTAATGCACATTATTTGGTGATGATCCCAATGTTGCATGGTGACAAAACCAAAGCAACATCTAGACTCCACTCAACTAGTCAAACTGAAGTGAAAATTGAAGAGAATATTCTCCCTAGAGGAATATTCTCCCTAAAATATAGGAGACTGGATAATGACTAATAAAAAGGAAAAACCTTAGGAAAAAGAAATACTAGGTGTGTGTGAATTAACTCCAACACCCCCCCTGAACATCACTATGGTGAAAATAAAGAATGGGCCCCGATAACGAGGCCATGTTAGGTACCAAAATACAAAAGATACATTGAAATAAAGTGAGGAAAGAGGGAAAACCTCATGGGAAAACCCCCCCTCAAGGTACAATGTATTTAAAAAAAGAACTAAAGTTGCTAGGAAACTGTGTCCTTCACTCCAAGATGACTTTGCAGAGAATGGAACTTCTGATCAATGAAGGTCTTGGTGAAGATTTATTCTGTTTGTTCTCTTGAAGGACAAAATTGTAGGTCAATTCTCTCCTTGTGTACTAAGTCCCAGATTTAGTGCATGTGGATCTCAATGTGCTTCATCCACTGCCTCTGAAATGGATCTCTGTGGAACTCCATACTTCTTTGGTTTTCACACCAGAGGACAATCAGCCGATGAAACTAAATTCCCAACTCAGTGAGAAAATGATGTAGCCACATAGCCTGAATGGTTATGTTAACTACCTCTCTATACTCTTCCTCAGCTAAAGATAGATAAATAGCATATTTCTTCTTTCTCAACCAACAGATAGGCCTGGAACTAAGACTGAGTGAGTAACTAGATGTGAACTTGTGATCAGAGCTATCGCCAACCCAGTCAAAATCAATGAACCCGATGAGATATAATGTAGAGTCTGTTTCATAATGAATCCCAAAGGTGGTGGTTCTTTGTATGTATCGAAGGATACGCTTCACAACCTTCTAATGTAGCTCATCAGGCTCCTGCATGAACCTAAAAACTATGTCAATTGCATAGGAGAGGTATGGTCTAGAGTGTGTCAGATACAACAAGCTCCCCACTAGTTGTCTATACAATGTTTTGTCAACCAGTGGAGTGTCCCTGCCATCCTCAATTTTGACTCCTGATAGGAAAGGAGTCGGAGTAGACTTGCAGTCTATCATGTGAAATTTCTCAAGGAGATCTAGAGCATACTTGGAATGAGACACGTTTATGCTTGTTGCATCCTGACTGATCTCGAGTCCAAGGAAGAAGTGTAGCAGACCCATGTTCATCATCAAAAACCTATCATGTAGAATCCTCTTGACTGTAGCAATCGCTGAAGTTGAGCAATTGATGATCAACAAATCATCAACATACAAAACTAAGAGTAGAAGTGAATCAGTCATGTTGAGCATGTAGACATTCAGGCCTGATTTACAATGTACAATTTTTTGTGACAACATGTATGAGTCCATCCTGGCATTCCATACCCTCAGAGCCTACTTAAGGCCATAAATATATTTATTCAGTCGACAAACCAAAGAGGAATCCTGCATAAATCCCTAGGGTTTCTCCATATAGATATTCTTAGAGAGTTCATCATGAAGAAATGCATTCTTTATGTCCATTTGATGGAATTCCCATCCCTTGGCTGCAACAATGGAAAGTGCCAAATGTATGGAATCCATCTTTGCTACTGGAGTGAAGGTCTCATCATAGTCAATGCCATGAACCTGTTGAAATCCTTTAGAAACAATCCTATCTTTGTATTTGCTAATATGTCCATATGTTGTGCTCTTGGTCCTGTAGACCCATCTGCACCTGACAAGTTTCCTTCCAGAAGGAAGAGGAACCAAATCCAAATTCTGGTTCTCAAGGAGGGAGTTGTACTCCTCCTACATGGCAGATTCCCAAAAGGGATTTCCAGCAGCCTCACCATAAGAATGTGGATCTGAATACTAAACCAAGAAAAGATTCCTAGAAGGAAATGGTTCATTGGTAGTGAGTGCAATAGGATGCTCCTCGAAATCAGATCAAGTCCTCCTAGTATCGACTGGATCACCAACAAGATCCCCTGCATCCTAAAGAGTAGTATAGGCCCACTTAGGCCTCTACTCTAGCCCTGCATCTACATATGGATGCATTGACTCTGCATCTGATTGTACTGACTCTATATATGGATCATATAAATCCTATGAATCAAAAATATCATCTGAATAAGAGTCAGCATGTCCATGCTCATCATCTCAGACAGGTGGAAGAATGAAGGTGTTTGCATGTGGCTATTGAGGTACATGCGAGACACTTTCCTTGAATTGAACACTTCTCTCAACGATGAGCTGGTTTGAGGAAAGATCAATAAGTTTGTATCCCTTCACACTGTTGGGGTATCCAACAAATATACACTCTGTGCTCTGTGGATCAAGTGCCTTCCTCTTTTTAGAGGGAATCTGGGTCCATGCACATGAACCGAAAATATGAAAGTTGGTTACTTCCGGTTTGAGGTCGCTCCAAGCCTCGTAGGGGGGTCTTATCATTGACAAATCTATGGGAAGATTTTTTTTGTATGTAGGTTGAATAATTAAGTTCTTTGGCCCATAGTCTCTATGGTAGTGACTTTGCATGTAGCATGCAAGATGACATCTCTTTTAAATATTTGTTTTTTTCCACTCAACAAATCCGTTTTGATGCGGAGTATAGGGAACTGTGTGTTGAAACTGAATCCGTGCCTCGTGAAAAATATTTTGGATCTTATTATTGACATACTCTCCCCCGTTATTTGTTTGGAGGACTTTGATTTTCTTTCCTGACTATGACTCAACCAGGGCTTTGAAATCTTTGAGGTGTTGAAAGACCTGTGATTTTTTCCTGAGAAAGTAAATCCATGTGAAACGTGAGAAATCATCAAAAAAAATGAGAATAAACCTCACCTTGTTTATTTATGGATGTGTAAAAGGACCCATGAGGTCACTATGGATCATATCTAAAGGAGAGGAAACTCTCTGAGTCTTTCCTTTGTCAAATTTATCTTGAGGGTTTTTTCCAAGAACACATCCTTCACAAATTCCTTTAGAGAAATGAATGTCTGGTAGACCATAAACCAATATTTTCTTTCTAATTTGTTTCATATATCTAAAATTCAAATGCATGAACCTTTTGTGCCATATCCTACTACTTTCATTAGCATGGGAAAGCAGTAAAGAAGAATCTGGTTCAATAAATTCAGAAAATGTATACAATCTAGATTGATGATTTACCTCACCGGTAGCAACACTGGAATTGGTTTGCATGTCATAGATGTCCACTACATTAGTTGTGAATATGAATTTATTTTTTGTGTCGAAATTTGTCATCTGATACATGGAGAGAAGATTGATGGAAAGTTTGGGAACGTGCAACACATTCTCAAAGCTTCAGTTGGTGAGTTCAATCCTTCCTTTGTCAGTGACCTTGATTGGAGATTTGTCCCCCATCAGAATATGAGGACCTTTACATGAATTAAATGAAGAATAGACTACCTTTTTGGCATCCATGTGATTTGATGCTCCTGAATCTATGATCCAAGCATCGAGAGAGGAGTTGATGGCAATCAAAGCATGGCTAGAATTTTCTTTCTTGGGATTCTGATCTTTTGGCTTCTTCTTCTTGGAACCCTTGGGGATGCAATATCCAAGGTTATTTTTCTGAAGTATTTGATTCATCATATCTATTTGTTTTTGCATGCATGTGTATTCTAGATGGAATCCTTTATGGAAATATGTGTATTTTTCCCCTTTTCTTCCCTTTCCACCTTTGGATCCAGAGACATCGGTGAAGGGTTTTGAGTACCCTTCCTTATTCAAATTTGCATGAGCTTTCCTTCTGTCTTTATCTTTATATTTATGATATTGATGGCTTCCATATTTCATAGTAAGTGCATGCACCTTTAGGCCTTTGATTTTTCCCATGTTGATGAGCTTGGTTTTCTCTTGTGTCAGGGATTCGATAAATTCCTCAAGAAAAGGCATCTTCCAGGTGGCTCCAAAGGAAAATTTGACTGAATGGAATGTGGATACGAACACAGAGAATTCAGGACCAAGTTTGGAGAAAATGGTGAGAACCATTTGTTTCTCCTCATATTTATCAATCCCGCAAGCTTTGAGTTGTGACATTAAATCCTTGTATTTTGTAAAGAAATCTTGGAGATTGTCGAAGATTTTTGGATCCAATGTGGGAAATTCCACCTAAAAAATGTGTCCCCTCATCTCATCCTGTTTTCCAAAGAGACCTTCCAAGGTGTCCAGGATTCATTGGGGGTTTAAAAGGAAGATATGTGAAAAAGGAGATCGAGAGAGATGAGACTGCAAATTGTTATGAATGCTTCATCCATTCGATTTAGATACTTGGATTTTTCTATGGCTGATGTCGGTTTTGTCTCTGTATTCAAGGTTAACTTGTACAATCCTCTCATTTAGAGATGCATGATTATTATCTCCTTTCATGTAAAGTAATTGTAAGGTGTAAGAATGAATTCTTTTTGGAATTCCATTTTTCCACTATCTTTAATCTTTGGTACCTGAAAAAATAATTTGGTGTAGCTTTCGCTTAACAGTCCGTTAGCTCTGATACCATGTAAATGTGTTGAACCTGAACAAAATAGATCTATCTAGAAAATACCACACACATTTGCAGAGAGAAATTGAGAAAGAAGAAGTAAGAGAGAAAGAATGGAAAAATTTTCATTAACCGTAATGAATAATGAATAATTTACACATGATATACTCTGTATAACTCAACCAATGTGCACTAGAGGAGAATCCAATGTTCCATAGTGGTGGCCTAGAGGTATCTGGACACACACCAGTAGTTGCGGGAGTAAAATGCCACCTAGTCTTGTCTCTCAGGCAGTTACGAGAGTGAACTGCCACCTAGATGAGTTAACTAGTCTACTAGTCTTCAATTAACTGGCTGAAACAGAGTGAAGTGAAGAGGAGATCAGGGAATCATGGGTAATGTGCTAGTCTGGTGATGATACCAAGGCTAATGCACATTATCTAGTGATGATCCCAATGTTTCATGGTGACAAAACCAATGCAGCATGTAGACTCCACTCAACTAGTCAAACTGAAGTGAAAAATGAAGAGAATATTCTCCCTAGAGGAGTATTCTTTCTAAAATATAGGAGACTAGGTAATGACTAATAAACAAGGAA
>JZKD02S1874401.1:204531-230926 GCA_000966675.3 Picea glauca
GAGACTAGGAAGTATAATTACAACTAATGGCCTAAAGCCGACATAAATAAAATAACATTACTAATCTAATATGCCCCAATTAAGGGGTAATGAGCCAATATTAGGGCTTAACAAATAAATCCTAGGTCTGTGTGAATTAACTCCAACAAGGTCTTGTCTGACTTGTTATGTTGACAAGTCACACACTCTCTCACATGCTTCAACACATCATCTTTGAGTCCCTTCCAAGTGAACCTCTCTCAGATTTTCCTGTAGGTTTTGAAATACCCCAAGTGTCCTACCAATGGTGTATTGTGCATTGCCTCAATGATTTTTTCCTTTAGTGCAGACTCTAGAACTAGATATATATGGTCCTTGTAGTATATGATGTCATCTACCACCTTATACCTATCATCTTGTGTATTGTGGTCCATCACTTGACAATAAAACTTGTTCTTGGAATATTCCACCACTAGATGGGATTTCCAATTAGCTAAAATCTCTGCGAGCGAACACATCCCTGGCCTTCTGGAAAGGGCATCAACCACTTCATTTTTCTTCTCTTTGACATATTAAATTTCAAATTCATATACCCTCAATTTTATAACTCACTTTTGTTGTTTTTCATTCAATTTCATTTTCCCCATGAAGTGCCTCAAGCTATTATGGTCTCTTTTAACCAAAAATTTCCCACCTACCAAATATCGTCAAAACTTCACTAAGGAATGCATGATGGAAACCATCTCTTTGTCATAGATGGAATAAAGTTTCTCCCTCTCCAAGATATTCCTTCTCTCATATGCAATAGGATGCCTCTACTTCATCATAACTTCTCATATCCCTTCACCTAATGCATCGCACTCAAGCACAAAGGGATGAGTGAAGTCAGGAAGTTCTAAAACTGGGCAGGTGTTCATCACTTCCTTCCTGTGGTCAAATGCCTTCTGAGCCTCTTCAATCCATTTAAATGCTCCATTCTTTGTGATGTTTGTGAGCAGTGTAGACAACTGTGTAAACCCTTTCACAAATCGTCTGTAATAACTACAAATCCCAAAGAATCCATGCAGATGTGTGATATTTTTGGGTGGTGGCCAATCTAAAATAGCATGTATCTTTTCCCTGTGCACTTGCACTCCTTGTGCACTGACCACATGTCCCAAGTATAGAACCTATATAATGACAAATTCACACTTTTATTCTTTGGAATACAATGACTTCTCCTCCATGATGCTCAAAATCTCCTCTAAGCTCCACAAATGTTCCTACCATGTTTTTCTATATATCAACAAATCATCAAAAAAACCCAGTAAAATCTTTCGCAACTTCTTTTTGAATAAGTGATTCATGAATGAATTAAACGTATCAAGTGCATTGGTCAGCCCAAATGGAATAACCAAGAACTTATAATGCCTATAATGGAACCTGAAAGAAGTTTTGTGAATAACTTCTTCCCTAACCCCGATTTGATGGTAACCAGATTGAAGATCAATCTTTGAAAAGTATATTGCTCCATGCAGCTCATCTAGAAGCTTGTTGATCCTCGGTATAGGTTACCTATTTTTTATTTTCTTTCTTTTCAGGGCCCTATAGTCAATAAAAATCCTCAGAGTTCCATCATTCTTCTTAACCAAAACCACCGAAGAAGTGAAAGGACTAGAACTGGGTCTGATATACCCCATCTCAAGCAAATCCTTGATGGTTTTTTCTATTTCATCTTTGAATTACTTGGTGTTTCTGTAAGGGGTGGTTATGAGTGGTTTGGTTCCCTCCAACTCTATAGTGTGCTCAAAGACTCTGTCTAGTGGTGTCCCTGGAGGTATCTGTCCAAAGACCTTGTTATGTCTTCTCAAAAATGCTTGAATATCTACATGATGGTGTTGTCATCCTTGTGCATCTACCATTTTTGTGATAAAACACTTAGTTTCATATGCTATATATCCTTGCCTGAAAATAGCCTCCATCCTTTTATTTGACAAAAATGTAGGGTATTGTTTGACATGACTCTCAAAAAAAACAATTTACCTCTTGGTGTGAAGAATTTCATTATCATCACTTTATAATTTGACACGATGTCCCCCAATGTTTGAAGCCATTGGACTCCCAAAAATATATTGGAGTCTTCCAAATCGATGACATAGAAGTCATCGGTCAAGGTGTAGTTTCCCAATGTCATGGCCAAATTGGAAATATTCTTCATGCATGACACATTATACCCATCATTCATTGCTACACTAAACCCCTCAAAGTCCTCAGTATCCATCTGTCTCTTGGTTATCCAAGATGCATTAATGAAATTGTGGATTTCCCCACCATCAATCAAATCCATGATCCCTTGTCCAAGTAGTAACCTGATGACTCTGAAGGTGTGGATTCTAGGTGTGCCTGATAGAGTGGCAATATCCACCTCTTTTTCCTCCTTGTGAGAGTTCTCCTCAGTAGAGTTCCCATGCTCATTACCCTGCTCCGTTGCAACCTCTTCCTCCTCATCACTATTTGAATGCACTTTGATTTAGTGAACCTTTCCTTTGCCCATGAATCTATGGCCCGATGCCCAAGGTTCTTTATAGTTGAAGTGAAGATTATTTTTTCTCATCTCATTCCAATTCGCCTCATCTAAACTCTCCTTAATTGTCCCTTCTTTCTCTGGAGGTTTTTTTATCTTTTCCTTTATGTGGTACAAATGGTTTAGAGAATGTCTTTGTCTTTGGGACTGCACCCCCCATGTCTTGGGTCCCGATGATAGAATCCTGTAATTTCTCTAGTTTGAAATAATTCACCCAACCATGAAGTGGTTTAGATAAACCCTCAATAAGCAACATCACCAATATCAGCTCAAAGATACTTGGCATGGTGACTACAATCCTTTGAAACTCTATGATGTAGGCATCTTGTGTTCCCTCCTACTTGATTTGTGCCAACTCCCTGAAATGTATCTTAGGGTCCTTCTTATCAAACCTCTCCATTACCTTCTAAGTGAAGTCTAAATAGGAGGTGATAGTAGCATGTCCTAGAGTGATCAACCAACGGTACCACCACTTGTGGGATTCTCCATCAAGGTGCAGAGTAGATAATTTAATCTCTTCGGCCTTTGTCATAGGATTGAGATGGAAATATGTATCTAGCTTATGTACCCATGCCCTGGATGTGCTATTTCTAGACCCATCGAAGGATGGAATGGATAGCTTTCCCAACTTCTGTGTGAGATCCTTTTTTTTGTTTCCCTCTGTTGTGATCCCTTGGTCTATTCTTGTATTTGATTGTGCAGAAGTCCTATAGTGACATGAATTCCTAAAAATCATCACCTAGAGATTGATACTCTCTCAAGTAGTCTTGAAAAGTTTCACCTGGAACTTGCTACCCTTGATTCTATGTTTTTTGATTTCCCAAGAATTGAGGCATAAAAGGTCTGGGGATTGTCCTACTATTGGTCCTAGCACCCACTTGAATAGGAATCCTATTATGGTTAGGTGTGGGAATATCAAGATGGATTCCCTCACCATTGTTCCCATTGTTCACATTGGAATCCCCTGCACCATTATTACTCCCATGGTTCTGATTTTTCTAGCTACTGGAAATCAATTGTGCCAATAGTTGTGTTAATTGATGTTGCCCAGTAGCTAAGCCTTCTAGGATCTGTATAGCTTTGTCCTCATTATTATCCCCCATGACTTCTTCTTGTTCCTCCTCTGGTTGGTTCTCCCTTATTTATCCTTCTCCGTTAAATATGTCCTCTTTCCCTCATTGTATTCTACTTATGTAGGTGATATACCTATTTTTCCCTTGCCTCGTGAATAAAAAACCCCCTCAAGCTAGGTGGATACACTACTCTGATACCACTGTAATGTTCTAACTATTTGTTTTGTTTTTTCTTTCTTATTTTCCACAGAGATATTTATTCAAATAGTTTGCAACCAAATGTTCCCACAACATTCATGTATGATATTAAACTCAACATGAAGGTTGGAAAATAATTATCTATAACATATTTCATTGTGTTTGTTGTATTATATGGCCATGACAACAAGAATACAAGATGAAATATCAAACAAAAATACAATAATACTTAATTGTGAAAAACTTGAGTTTATATTTGTTTTCTTCATTGCAATATTGCAGAGAAATGTGTCATGTAGGTGACAGTATTATACTCGACCTCAGTAGCATCTTACAACACCCAAAACCAAGACCTTTTCGGAAAATAGTTTAGCTCTATCATAAAAGAAATACCCAACAACTTAGAAATTGTGCTCAGACAATAGAATAATCCTCCCAGATGTCAATATATGGACTCAACAAACAAATGATGTGACTAGCAAGTGAAATGGAGCACCCAGTAGTCACTAGATACGCCCAACAAGTGTTTAATCCACCTAGAAAAAGGAAATATGATCCATGTAGTAGAGAAATCTTCCCAGAACATAATATTTGGCCCCAAACATATAAAATCTTCCTCAATCAACAAGATATTCAACCTCTGTTAGCAAATAATGGTTGTCATTTTCCAATCGACTCTCCTAGGTGGTAACTTGGTCTTCTTGTAGTATATAATTCACCTAGTAGAGAAAGAATCTCCCCCTTGTCCAAAAAAATGACCCCCACACTCTAAAAATCAGCACAACGGAGATATTTGACCCAGCTTAAGAGAAAACTCATCCTCCTCAATCTAGTCGACCCATTTCATATAAAAACTTAGTCACCACCTATGAAACTTAGCCACAACTAAAAAAAAAAACAATTACTAAAGATATTTCAATCGTCGATGAAGGACATGGAAGAAATATGTATGATATATCCCACAAATTGACCAACTAGGGAGTATGGTCTCACCACCGAAGCCAATCTCTGAAAATCCTCCTAGGGTTTTCATCCCAAGAGTTCCAAAACCATAATGAGTTCTCTCAATGAGAAATTACTAAATACCAATGCAAGAATGAGAGAAGTCACCCTATTTTTCCCTTGTAATTCATTCGTTGACCCTTTTGCAACCTTTTTATCTTTTAAGCAATATAAGTGACTTTTCACATTCCCCATAATAACTTAGTCACCTTTTTCCACTTTACTCAATGTCACCTTTAATTTTTAATTAATTCCCTCTCTGGTGACATTAATAATTAATTCCGTGACTATGGCCCATGGTAATTACTTACACCATTTCGTCGATTCATATAGAATACTCATTTGGAAAGGGACATGATAATATTTATGAGCAAAGTAGAGGAAAGCTAGTATTGCAAAAACCTTGGAATGACAAGATGAAAGGAAAGAGGGATCAAAGGCAGAAAGGATTTAAGCCACCCATTTTCAAGAACAAATCCCAAGAAAATAAACAAGGAAAATCAACCCAAAATGAGCACAAGACAACAGATTCATTTGGGAAAATTCCAAGGAAGCAACTTGTACAATGTTGGGGATGTAATGGAAATCACCTATATAGGCACCACTGTCATAAAGGAGAAAGAATCAGGACTATCCACAACATTCAGGAGGTTGAAACAGTTGAAAACATGGGGGGAAACATCCAAGGATTTATGCAGCCTTGGAAAACAATCAAGTAGAGTATGAATCCCCCATGATTGAAGTGGAAGGTAATATTTATTATCATCCCATATGAATTTTAATTTATTCTGTAGCTATCCATACTTACATAAACTCTAAAATTGTTGAAAGATTTCACTTGCAAAGGAGTAAGCATAAGAAATATTGGTTAGTTTAGTTAGACAAAGGGCTAAGAGAAAGATCACTGAGTTGGTTAAATATTGTCCAATAGATATGAATGGACTCAAGAAAAAGGTAGATGTGAACATCATACCATTGGGTTCATATGTGTTTATAATTGTCATAGATTGGTTGAAAAAACACCATGATTTCCTATAATGTTACAACAAGATGATAACTTGTTTTGATGAGGAGGGAATAAAGGAAAGATTCAAGGCATTTCGAGGGTTGTAGTTGTTAAAAATATTTATGTCATGCAACTGAAAAAGAGTTTCTGAAAGGGGTGTCAATTTTTTTCATCCCATATGGAAGAGGAAACCAAAGATATAATGGAAAGTATTAGAAACCATCTGCTCTTGAAATAATTTGAAGATGTTTTTCGGGAGATCCCAGGATTTCCACCAAAGGGAGACATTAATTTATTTATTTATTTGGTGCCAAGAGCTACCCCAATGTCCAAGGCACCTTATAGAATCGACACACTAGAATTGAAAAAGTTGCATATGTAGCTTGAAGAAATTTTGAAGAAGGGGTATATATGCCCAAGTGTTTCACCTTGGAGATCCCCCTTTCTTTTTGTAAAGAAGAAGGATGAAACAGTAAGGCTATGTATTGATTTCAAATAGTTGAATAAGGTCACAATAAAGAAAAAATATCCTTTGCCAAGGATTGATGATCTTTTTTATCAGTTGAAAGGTGTAAGAATATTTTCCAAGATTGATTTGAGATCAAGTTATCATCAAGTGAGAAAAAAGGAAGAGGATATCATCAAGTCAATGTTTAGAAAAAGATATGGACATTATGATTTTATGGTATCTCCTTTTGGACTATCAAATGCCATAGTTATTTTCATGTTCCTGATGGATGGAGTATTCATGGGGTACCTAGACAAGTTTGTGATTGTTTTCTTAGATAACATTCTCCTCTACTTGTTGGGCACTTTAATTATCTAAATAAATAGATAATTAAGGTGTTCAATATAAATTGTCAAACCCAGGGAATTTTTGTTATTGTAAGATAATTGTGCACAGTCTATGCTAGATTATGAAAGCAACACTAATCAAATTGCAGTAAGGTAAAATAAAAGAAAGAAAATTCAAAAGAATAACACTAACACAAGTTGCTGACACAGCTGGAGTTCTAATCTATTGTTGCAGAATTGAAATCACACTTGAATAATTGAAATCACACTTGCCTAAATGAATTCTAATTTCCAGGAGTAGAAATTAATGAGTGTATAAGAATCTTGGATTATCTAATCTATTCTAATTTTCTATATTACTCTTGCAGAAAGACGTTTTGTGCTAATTGTTCAAAGGAAGTCTACTTAATTGCAGAAGGGGAATTCACACTTCTAATTAATTTTTCTTGAAAACAAAGATTTAATCTAATGCAGAAAAGGAATTAACTCTCAAAGCAATTCTCCAGCAGTATTCAACAATTGATGCTAACTCTCATGAGACACACTGATGCACATTAACAGAAAGAGACTGAATTGTAACAACAAATTTATTTTAGAAATGCATAAGCAGGTAAATCACACAACTGTAAATAATCAAAGCAGTTAATCTAAAAATCAAAACAGAGGGGAGTTTGTGAGGAAGGTGGGCCCTTTCCTTCTCACTGAATCCACTCAAAAAATACTACAGTAGGTTAGAGAAACTCAATTCACTTCTTTATTAACTCACAAAAATGGTCATATACAATATGCTTCACTTCACTCTCTGTTCCACAACTAATATTTGATACCAATGATTAAAAAATATCTGTTATTTAAATATATAGTCATTCAGTTGAAATGGACTCAGAACAGCCTTGAGAATCAGAGATTCTCAAGTTGTTCATATGATACAAAAGATCTGTCATCTTCACAAAATATGGAAAACGAATCTTGATCACCAGCGTGAGACAAAATGTGTAACAGCCTTGAGGATCGGTCTTCAGGATTTAGAATTGAATGATATACCAGCTTCCAAGATCGGTGGGCATCTGTTGTAGCAGGTGTAACAGTTTCTAGGAAAGGTGCGCAGTTGTTGTAGTCGTGTAACAACATGCATAACTGGCACACAACTGTAACAGCTGGTGTAACAAAAATGATCTTTCTTCAAGACTTGGTTGTTCTACACATTTTGATCATTATTTGAACACTCATGGGTAAAATATGATAAACTATACCAATCAAACATGTTAAGTAAATAAGAATATAAAAGCAAAATCAATGATTCATACCTTGGAAAAAAGGTCTTAGAAAACATGATATTAGGCATTTTACCATAGAAATGATAAGGTTGAATGAGAAAAAGATATAGTGAAAAAGGGACATTTCTAGGTCCTAACATGCCCCCCAATGAAAGATATTTCATGTCCTCATGCAAAACACATTCAATCCTTACTCTGAATATGAGTCAGGGAAGTGACTCCTCCAATGAAAATTGCTAAGACAAATCGCTAAGTACCAGTATGGGAAAAACCTGTGTGTACCCCTGTTACCCATGATTTTGGTCATCATGATGGTGTATTGATGATGGTGTACTCAGGCTCCTCATAAGAACTTTCCCCTGAGAAAATTTACATTCATCTCTTCCCAGAAAACTTAATTTTGAAGAGGGTTTGCAGGTTGCTAGTATACCAGGGTGCGAGAATGACCCATTCTCGCAGGCTACCTTAAGCTATGGTGCAAACTTATCACACTGTGTTGAATAGCTAGGGTGAGAACTCGTTCTAAAGCTTGGAAAAAGATGGATTCTCGATGGTTCTAGAAAGGAATATTCTAGAAGAATGGGTTGGCATTCGAATGGTTATCCTTGTACTGGTTTCCCTGATATTGTGGGATCATTCTTATCCAAGTAACCATCTCATTCTCTCCTATATATTGAGGGAATTCTCATGGAAAAGGTTAAGCAAGATTCATTGGAGAATTGGTGAAATAATTGTGTGAAGGACTTATCTTGAACAAGAGCTTGGAGACTCTAGCAAGTCTATCAAGAGGATTTGATCTTCTTCATACAAGGATTGAGCAAGTGTGTGTGTTGGAGACAAGATCCACCAAAAGGAAGCTTGCGGCATTAAGGCGATCAGGTTGTAATCTTCTACTCTCAATTAATACGATACAACGACATGTCCTTTTCCCATAAAGATATTCTCACTTTATTGTGTAATTCCTTGATCATACGCATAAGTTGAAAGTTGAATATATTGTGCTATATTCACTTTGGTTGGTTTGTGTTGTCTTGGTATTGACCTCAAGAGAGCACAGGAGCAAAGCGGGAGAAACAGAGACCCTAGGAAGCAATATAAAGGTATGTTACTTGTTCCTTCCTACTAGCTAATTCAATGGTCAAAACTTAGGCAAAGAGTCATGTCCTATCCTGTTTTGTTCTAGATCCAGGTGGATCTAGGGAGATCTGTTAGTGTTCGCACCTACCGATTAGTCCGATAACAACCCCCAACATTTGTTGTTTCGAAAATCTGTCTGTGTTTCTTTGTCTTCAAGAATAGAATCAGTTTGAGTGTGTAATAGAGGTTCTTGTGTATAAGTTGCTAGTAAACCAACAACTACTCTATTACGTTGAGATCTCCTCTGCCTTACTATTTTTTGTGGAGCAGTAAGGTCATATTCTGTCTTGACTGAGAGATTGGTCAGTTCTTTAGCATGACTAGTGACTAGTACTTTCACTATTTTATACCCTGCCTGAAAGTAAATATTACCACATCCATAGCACATGTGCTCTCTATTCTCATTCATAATAGTTGTTGCCTATGCTAATATATCCAAAGTTGACTTCTTTGAGTTTTGTTGTCAAACAACCTGCAAATCCTTCTTTAGGGAATCCAACTCTGCTTTGAAGATTTCATTTTCCTTCATTAGTTCAGTAATCCTGGAATTTTTTGTATCCTTTATATTCTTCTCAATTTGAGAAAACAGTTGAGCAAGTGGCACATCCTCACTATTTTGTGTAACTGGTTCTTGTGTGGCAGATACACTGACAAGAGATGGTTCTTGTGTAATAATTGAATCGGGCATGGTTGGTTCTTGTGGAACAGTATTTTCCTGGGAATCTTGTTCTTGTGTAACAACGAAGTCTGGAATGATTGGCTCTTGTGGAACAGTCTCTTCCTGGGTGGTTGGTTCTTTTGTAACAACTAATTTCTGGAAAGAGGCTAGTTCTTGTGTCACAGTCATGTTGTTGGAAGGGACTGGTTCTTGTTTGGAAGTCACTTCGTTAACAATGGAAGATAATGGATGAAGAATAGGTATCACCTGTGCCATATTCTTCCATCCAATTGTTGCTTCAATGGACCTTGCTGACCTAGTTCTCCTCCTAGGTAATGTAGAGACAAAAGCAGGGGCTTTCATTTTCGTTTCTTTAGGATAAGGAGGGTGTTCTTCAACAACCAGACAAGGTGGAAATTTTGGGATGTTGGGGTCTGGTATAATTTGTACATCATCACTCATTGAGTGATGCACAAAATCATCAAGCAGAGCCAATGATTCTGTTTTAATTCATGTACATTCGGCCTGCAATGATAAAATGGTTTCTTGAAATTCCTTGCACAAGGTAAAACCTGGAATACATACCTCCATAAAATCAGTTAGCCGCTCACTTAGGTTTGTATCATTGATGTCAAAATATGGTAGGGTCTGAGTATCAGCAAAATCAAGACACTTTGTCGCAGCAACAGGAGGGTTTTGAGTTGCTTCTGGTGCAACTTTGTCGATGCCTTTTTGAGATTTTCCTCTGGTTTGACGGTTTTTTTTCTGAGACGATTCACTAACAGTGATAGTAGGGGCTTGAACAACTATTGTAGCAATAGGATGGTTTTGAGTTGTTGTTGGTTCAATGGGAGATTAAGTCGACGTACTAGCAGTTACAGCGGGGGCTGTAACTGTTGTTGTAGTAGACCTCGCTAACCTAGTGCTCTTCCTAGGTAATGTAAGAACAAAAGTGGGGGTTTTCCTTTTCTTAGATTTAGGAGTAGGAGGAAGTTATTCAATAATAGTTGTTGCAGCTGAGGGCTGAGGCTCATGACTTGGTCCAGGGATTGCATTATCAACTTCTGACTCAATCACAACTGCAGGCATAGGGTTTAGCTATTTTGGTTCAACCATAACAACAGGAATAGAATTTGGTTGTTCTTCCACTTCAGGTAATGGGTCATTAGGAATTACCATTCCTCTATGAATCAACAACCCTATCAGTCTGTGATTGGAAATAAAATTCATGGGATGCTTTGATCTCTTGAAAAAGTGAGCCATATTATGTAAGGAATGAAGACGGTATTAAGGGATGTTTATTAGCTTATGATGTCTTAAATGTGATAGTAGTATAAAATCATAAAATTAAACTACTTGATATCTTCCCTCACATGTAATGTACCTCTTTGTAAATTCTAATACTTTCCCCCATGGTATGGGTAAGGAACTTACATCTACACTTCGACCCTTGGTCTGAACTTTCTCATTGTACACGAGAAAACCCTTCTGTGTGTCGGGAAGATGTGATTTTCTGTTAAACCATCTTTCTCCTATGGTCAGAAACCCTATCACAGTAGCCACAGTTTCTTCTGTTATTGGAATCCTCACCCTGTGCACCATTGAATACCCTTTTGTGAGATTCTGACTGAACTCCAATACCTCTTCTTCATTAAACCCCTGCATCTTCTTAAAATAAGAAATCCAGCTAGCCTATAGAAATATTTGGTAAACATCTGGGTGTAGCAGCAATGCATCCAGGTTTTCTAGTTCATACCTCACATATGATCCTCCCATGACATTGTTTTAGAGTCTAACAGTCACATAGGAGGATAAACCAATACCTAAACCAAAGAAACAGCAAGTTCAAATGTGGATTGCATAAAGAACAGAGTGTCTCAGTGAAAATAAGCATGGTAGAAAGGTGGAAGAGGTGAATATAAAAAGGGATTTTAATGTTATGACAATGTAGATTTTCTTTCCCCCCAACTAATCTGATTGGTTCTTGGTTCAACGAATTTAGGACAACCAGTAGGTAATCATTTAAAGCTTTATTCCATATCTCCATCACTTTGACACGTAGGATTAGTAACGTACCTCATAACTTACCACAAGAACTGATCTGTCGGAGTAACTGCACTGTCCAACCACCATTTGATCCACGTGGAATAGCTGTAATGATGAGAGATGGCTCTGGAACATGAGAAATGATGATATGACAGGTGGATCATAGGTGGAGTCCTTTATGTGGTTGACCAACTAGAAATCTATGGATGTGGAGTCAAGTAATGATGAAGCGACATTTTCTAACAGAGAGAGTGGAAAATATAGCAGCGAAAATGACAAAACAACAATGTTTCATCATGGAAAAATGGAAGAAATGCAAAAAATGGGTGAAGCAGTATGCAAAATAGCAAAAAGGAATAACAACGATAGGTGTTTCAACATGTATTTTTGGCTGGACTAGTGGAATTTGGTGTAGCAGAATGTAAATTGGCCAAATTGTTGGGAAAATGGTGGAACAACATGTAAAGTGAAACGACAAAATAGTCGGGAAAATGGTGTAACAACATGTAAAGTGACCATGATGAAACAACATGGAAAGAGGTGTAACAACATGTAACCAAGCCGAACACAGAATTCCTTAGTTTTCCAAAAACTAATCCTTCGACTCCCTTCACTGTAATCTACCTTTCTCTTATTCAATCCATCTGCACACAAGTATTTTTCTGATACCCTTCTAGGTTGATTTTATTAGAAAGAAAAAAATGAAATACTTTAAAAAAAAAAACAAAAAAATTCAAATTCGCACAGTTTATTTATATACAAGGTTTTATTGAAAGAAAAAAGTTCTAAGGTTCAGAAGGGGAAGGAGCAGGCTTCATTCCCTTTAAAAATTGATAACTTGTATCAGCTATACATCTAGATTTAAATTTTGTCTTGGAAAGTGGATGCTGATATAGGCGCAAGCGATGACCATTAGCAAGTAACTGTGTATTGGATCCATCAATAGTGATTAACCTGACTGTCCCATTGGGAAAAATAGTTTCTACCTCATAAGGTCCCATCCATATTGTATGCATCTTACCCTAGAATTCTTTAAAGCATGAATCATACAATAAATCCCAATCTCCCTTTTTGAATATTTCTTCTTGATGACTCGGTCATGCCACTTGGTTCTCTGTTGTTGAATTACTATGGTTTGATGAATATAATACAAACACTTCTCATCCAACTCATTTAGCTGTTGCAGTCTCGCCTTTTGTGCTACAGTCAAGTCTAGATTGACTGCTAATGCAGTTCTTAAGGTTTTGATCTCGAATTCAATGGGAAAAATAGGGCTCTTCCCATATACCAATTCATAAGGAGAAAAACCAGTTGTGTTCCTCCAAGTGGTTCGATAAGCCCATAGAGCTTCATGCAATCTATCAGACCAATCCCTACGATGTTCCCTCATTTTTTTAATAAGAATAGATTCTATTACTTTGTTTTTACTTTCCACCTGGCCATTACCTTGGGGATGGTATGGGGAAGTTGTTCTATGCAAAACATGATATTTATTGAGTAGGGATTCAAGCTTATGTGATGTGAAAGGTGGTCCCCCATCAGTAACTATCTCTCTAGGAACTCCAAAGCTAACAAATATATCTTCAAACAAAAATGCTAAGACAACTTCTTCTGAGGCCCTGATGAATTCTTTTGCCTCAACCCACTTGGTCATGTAATCTGTGCAGACCAATATATGGAATTTTTTATTAGAAGGTGGGTTAATGGGCCCTACAAAATATATGGCCCATCTCTCAAAAGGATCTAACACTAATTGAGGTTGGAGAGGCATCTCATGCCTATGATTTGGCTGACCCATGCATTGGCAACTGTCATAGGCTTGGACATACTTCCTTGCATCTTGAAATATTGTGGGCTAGAAATAGCCCATCCTCAAAATTTTATGCCCAGTCCTTTTATCAGCAAAATGACCCCCACAAGGGCCATCATGGAAAGCTTTAAGCAGATCATAAACTTTGTCATCTCTCACACATCTCCTGATTTCCTGATCCAGGCCTGTGTATAAAAGGTATCCTCCTATCCAACTATATCGAGCACTCTTATAAATTATCTTCCTTATTTCTCGGGGAGATAGATGTGGAGGTACCTTCCCTACAACCAAATAATCAACAATGTATGCATACCAAGGTGAGTGAGCAGATACTGCAAACAAATTTTCATCTAGAAAGGAATCATCTACAGGTGAATTATCATCATTTATATTCAATCTTGAGAGAAAATCAGCAGCCACATTTTCTTTTCCTGGTCTATCTACTATAGTGATGTCAAATTCTTATAAAAATAACAACCATATTGTTACTCAGGCGTTAGTAATAGGTTTGTTCATCAAATATTTAATTGTTGAATGATCAGTATGAATAAAAGTAGAATAACCAGTGAGATAATGCCTAAATTTATTGATCGCATAAACTACTGCCAAGAATTCTCTTTTTGTAACTGTATAATTTAACTCACCAGGAACTAAGTTCTTGCTAATATAGTAGATAGAATAGGGATCTTTGTCCTCCTATTTCCCTAGCACTGCAACAATTGCGGTATCAAAGGCATCTGAAGAAATGTGAAATGGCAGAGCCCAATTGGGCCCTCTCAAAATGGGAGCTGTGGATAATTTTTGTTTCAGATCTGCAAAAGACAATTCACACTTGTTAGTCCAATTAAATTCAACATCTTTTGTTAATAGAAAAAATAAAGGAGAGGCAAGTTTGGAATTTTTTTTAATGAATCCCTTGTAATATCCAACATGCCCTAAAAATATTCTTACCTGCTTCTGATTTGATGGAATTGGAATGTCCAAAATTACCTGGATTTTGGTTGGGTCTACCTGAATTCCTACATAAGAAATGAAGTGTCCCAGCACCACACCTTCGCTCATCATCATATGACACTTTTTTGTACTTAGAGAAAGATGAGACTGTATACATATTTTGAGTACTTTTTCCAGATTAGCTAAATCTTCATCAAAATCAGTACCATAAGGTGTAAAGTCATCCATAAATATTTCCATACAGTCATTTACCATATCAGAGAAAATACCAATTACAACTCTATGGAAAGTGGATGATGAATTACACAATCCAAATGGGAGAACCTTGTAGGAAAATGTACCCCAAGGGTTGGTAAAGGTGGTCTTATCTTGGTCCTATGGAGCAATGGTTATCTGGTTATAGCCACTAAATCCACCCAGGAAAGAGAAAACCTTTTTCCCAGATAGGTTGTCTATAACTTGATCAATGAATGGAAGAGGGAAATGATCCTTATGTGTGGCCTTATTCAGGGCTCTATAGTCCACACACCCTCTCCATTTACCATTATTTTTAGGCACAATAACCAACGGTGAAACCCACTCACTGTCTAATATAGGGTAGATGAATCTGGCATTTAGAAGTTTATGGAGTTCTTCTTTAATAATATATTTAATATTAGGGTTCATCCTCCTTTGGGGTTGGCAAATGGGTTGACATTATTCCTTAATGTATATATGGTGGGTGCATAGTTCAGAGGAAATTCCTTTCATATCTATGTAATCCCATGCAAATGCTTCTTTATGTTCAATCAATAACTTCATCAAATGACAAGTTTTAGCAGAAGATAAATTAGGATTGATGTTCAGGGTTTTTTCAGGTTTGATTTCTACAACGATGCTCTTAGAACTGACTTTAGGAAATAATTCAGTTGTTTCAACATATGTTGTTATAGCTAAATTAACTTGATTTACAATAGTTTCAAAGAACATTTCCGGGCTCACTCCTTCCTAGGTAGTAGGGTCGAAGACTCTACTCAATCAATGGTACATGTTTTGTGTAACAACAGAGGGGTCACTGATAAAGCTATTGATTATCTCATCCTCTGTCTCGTCTTTGAAACTTAGGTCTTTTCCTATGGTTAGCACAAGCAGGGCACTTTCATCCTCAAGGTCCATCCATAAAGAATTTTTGGGTTCCACACTGGGTGTACCATGAGGATAAAGGGTAAGTTTCTTGGTATCATAACCATCAGATACGGTCATTGAACCATATATACAACCAATGAAGGCATCATTTGTAGCTAACCATGGTCTTCCTATAATTAGAGTATGACCCCCCAGATGAGTTTTAGGTTGCAGTACGACAAAATCAGCATGATACTCCCATGAATCAACTGAAAGAACTAGATCATCGATTGCTCCTTCTAGTTTAATAGTAGAACGATCAACTAACTCTAAAACAGTAGGAGTAGGTTGGAATTGTGTTCTGAGTTGCAGAAATTGTGTTGTATCTATTGGCATAATGTTAATTTCTACCCCTAAATCAACAAGCACATCGAGAATACATGTCTGTCCAATTTTGATAGTGACTGTAGTGTTTCCTGGGTCACCATATTTAATAGGTGAGGTTTTACCTAACATCAGTTCAGACAATTCTCCCACTACGTGTACTATGAGGGGGTCCCTAGGTTTCCTTCCAGGATTTTTGATACAGATCTCTCTCACAGTCTTGGCATAAATAGGGACATCCTTAATCACTTGCAATAGTGAAATTTTAACATGCATATTTTGCAGCTCTCCTAAGAGATTGAAGGATGGTAATTCCACAGTTTTGGTAATTTCCAATCTTTCAAGGAATTGGGGTTCTGCTAATTCTATGGTAGGTTCATCAATTTCTTCTATATCAGTAGATGGTTTTTCCCCTAATTCCTTCTCTGATTTTGAAGATGGGGCATCTTCAATTATTGGCTCGATTATTCTCCCTGATAGTAATTTTATCTCATCACAAGGCATAGGGGTAATACACAAAGCTGGCACATTGTGTATATCAATATTCTGAACGACCTTATTATTTGGATTTGGGTTAGGTTGCACAGGCATCTAAGGTCATAATGGAGGATTGTTCTGTGGGGCATTGGGAGGTAACTGCAGTTGTTGTTCCTGATACTGGGGTTGGAACTGTTGTTGATAGGGGTTCTGTTGGTGAGGTTTTCTCCAATATTGGTTCCATTTCCTAGGATGATTCTGTTGTTGGGGCATAGGTACCCATGCATTGGGATCCTGATAAGGAGGTGGCATCTGATTTGGAGGGGGGGCATTCATCTGGCCATATTGAAGCTGATTGTTCACATTATTCCAATAATTAAGTGCTTCAGGAGAGAATTGATGGTTTGTACCTTGACCTCTTGGCTACCATTGTCTTCTCTATGTTATTAGATAGAAAGCCTCTGCTTCCTCATTAGTTTCCATCATTGATTATTTTACACCTAGTAGGGAAGGACATTTGTCAGTGGCTTGATCTAATTCACAAATAAGACATACCTGGACACTGTTCAGTGGGAACTCCCTTGGTGGATGTTTGTCTCTACATTTCAGACAGAAAATGGACAATGCCTGATCTGATTCTTCTTACTTTTGTTTGATCTATAGAGTATCGATTTGTGAAGCAAAAGAGTTAATCATTTCTGTTTTGAAACCTTTTAACAAATTTCCTATTTCTATTCTTATTGCCCCTCCATTGGCTGATTTTTGTACCCTTGAAAAAGTGGTATCCCTGGTAGCTGACTTATTCCTTGTAGATCCTTGACAGAATATCTTACAAAGATCTACAATGTCTTCATAGGATTCCTTAGATATATCTCCCTTGCCAAGCATATTCAACATATCTAAACAATCATCTCTAACTCATTTTAGCAAAAAAAAATTCAGAATGTCCTTACTCACATATGGATGGCCTGACCTTTATAGATTATACTGGAGTCACTCCACAAAATCTTCAAGGGTCTCATCCTCCTTTTGAGACATCTTGAACATTTCCTCTCTTCATTCCCTCATTCGACAGTAGTCTTGGTACTTGTTTAGGAAAATTTTCCTCATTTGTCCCCATGTTGAAATATTCTCTCCTCCAAGGCTCATGAACCATATTAACATGTTACCCTTCAATATAGATGGAAACAATTTAATATTCTGGGCAGTGGTAGTGTAGTCATAGCTTCTACACAGAATATCAAATTCAAACAAAAACTCATATGGATCCTCAATAGATAATCCATGGAAATTTGGCAGGGCTGAGAGAGGTATGTTCTTCATAGGAGCTATCCCCTGTGTGGGAACATTAGTAATAAGAAAGACCAGGGTAGAGATATTATTTCCACCATTTCCTTGATCTTCATTGTTCAGTGGATTCTCACTGTGTAACTCTTCTTCATTATCTCCTTGATTTTCCATACCTGCTCTCCAATTAATACGAAAATTGTCCCACTCCTCTTTAGTGACTATCTGTCCGTTGATATGATAAACAAATTCTTCTTGATTTTCCCTGTTTCGAGCTATACTTCCTTGATCTTCAATATTGTCCAGTGTTGCATGCTGACTTGTTGGTCACAAACCTTCATCTTCAACCCCTTATGAAAATGATGTTTCAAAATGGGGTAGTTATGATGACTGAGGGATATGTCTTCTTAGAGAATTTGAAGGGAGAAAGAAATATCTCGAAGAAGAATCTGCTCTGGCTATAATCTCATCAACAAAGGTTTTCCTTCCCAGTGCAGGATTCCTTCCACCACGTCCTTTGGCACCTGTAGGGTTAGTATTTTTGGGGATACATCCTCTTGTTCCTTGATTCATGCAGACTATTCATTCCTAAGAAAAAGAAAACTAATGTGCTTACAAGAATTTGTAATTATCTTCCCCAACAACGGTGTCAAAATGTTGGGCACTTTAATTGTCTAAATAAATAGATAATTAAGGTGTTCAATATAAATTGTCAAACCTAGGGAAGTTTTTTTATTGTAAGATAATTGTGCATAGTCTATGCTAGATTATGAAAGCAACACTAATCAAATTGCAATAAGGTAAACTAAAAGAAACAAAATTGAAAAGTTCAACAATAACACAAGTTGTTGACACAGCTAGATTTCTAATCTCTTATTGCAGAATTGAAATCACACTTGCATAATTGAAATCACACTTGCCTAATTGAAATCTAATTTCCAGGAGTAGAAATTGATGAGTGTATAAGAATCCTGGATTATCTAATCTATTCTAATTTTCTATATTACTCTTGTAGAAATAAGTTATGTGCTAATTGTTGAAAGGAAGTCTACTTAATTGCGGAAGGGGAATTCACACTTCTAATTACTTTTTCTTGAAAATAGAGATTTAATCTAATGTAGAAAACGAATTAACTCTCAAAGAAATTATCCAGCAGTATTCAACAATTGATTCTAACTCTCATGAGACACACTAATGCGCATTAACAAAAAGGGACTGAACTGTAACAACAAATGTATTCTATAAGTTCATAAGCAGGTAAATCACACAACTATAATAATCAAAGCAGTTAATCTAAAACTCAAAGCAGAGGGGAGTGTGTGAGGAAGGTGGGCCCTTTCTTTCTCACTGAATCCACTTGAAAAAGACTACAGTAGGTTAGAGAAACTCAATTCACTTCTTTATTAACTCGCAAAAATGTTCAGATACAATATGATTCACTTCACTCTCTGATCCACAGCTAATATTTAGTACCAATGATTACAAAAGATATGTTATTTAATGACAGAGTCATTCAGTTGAAATGGACTCAGGACAACCTTGAGAATCATATATTCTCAAGTTGGTCGTATGATACAAATGATCTCTCATCTTCACAAAATATGGAAAAAGAATCTTGATCACCAGCGTGAGACAAAACGTGTAACAACCTTGAGGATCGGTCTTTAGGATTCAGATTTGAATGATATACAAGCTTCCAGGATCGGTGGGCATTTGTTGCAACATGTGTAACATTTTCTAGGAAAGGTGCACAGTTGTTGTAGTCATGTAACAACATGCAGAACTAACGCACAGTTGTAATAGCTGGTGTAACAACAACGATCTTTCTTCAAGACTTGGTTGTTCTACACATTTTGATCATTAGTTGAACATTCATGGGTAAATTATGAGAAACACTACCAATCAAACATGTTAAGTAAATAAGAATATAAAAGAAAGATCAATGATTCATACCTTGGGAAAAAGTTCTTAGCAAACATGATATTAGGCATTTTACCATAGAAATGATAAGGTTGAATGAGCAAAAGATATAGTGAAAAAGGGGAATTTATGGGTCCTAACACTAGTCAAAGATAGAAGAAGAGCATGAGAAACATTTGAGAATGGTGTTGCAATCTTAAGAGAGAATAAATTGTATGACAAAATAAGTAAGTGGAATTTTATCAAAAGAAGATTCACTACTTGGGGCATATTATATCAGCAGATGAGATAACAGTTGATCCCGATAAGATAGAGGCCATTAGAGGTTGGAAAGCACTAAGAAATGTTACAGAGGTCATATGATTTATGGGTCTTGTTCTTTATTACCAAAGATTCATAAAAGGGTTTTCAAATATTGCAAGCCCAATCACTTATTTTCAAAAGAAGGGAGTGAAATTTGAATGGATTTCCATGTGTGAAGAAAGTTTTTAGAAACTAAAAGATATATTTAAAAATGCACCCATATTAAAGATTGGATATCTAGATGAAGATTTTGTAGTGTGCATGGATTCATGCAAGGATGGGATTGGGGGAGTCCTCAGTCAAAAAGATCACGTCATGTGCTATGAGTATAGGAAACTAAAAAAGCATGAAAATAATTATTCTACACATTGTTATGATCCAACACCTTAAAAATGATAAGAAATCAATAAATTATAGTCCACTTCGAGGGGGAACCCTCCTTAACAATATATCCACTTCAAAACACAATAGGATTTCAGATAATATGATCCTAATACTAGATATCCTTGATATATATATATATAGGAGACAAAGGGTTTCAATTATGATGAAAGGGTGCAATGAAGGGTTCTAGTTGACCTAATATAAATGTAATAATTCAATATCTAGGGCTTAATAACAAGTTTTATACATAGAATGGGGATTTTTATAGGTCTTAACATTCCCCTCCCCTTCAAACAAGTTTTTTCCTCAACACTTGACTAGCCATAGATGCTTCTGCACAAAGAACTCATCTTCCCATGTCACCTCTTCCACTAGAAGGTTCTTCCATTTGATGAGGTACTATGTAATTGCTCTATTTCTCAGCTGCTTAATTCTTGTTTCAAGGATCATTTCTATATATAGTATGATTTTCCCTTCTTCATTTATCTCTTGTAAAATAATTTGTACTGGGATATTGTTGTCGATGAACTTCTTTAAGAAAGAAAAATGGAAGACTATATGTACACATGAAGATGGAGGAAACTCCAATTTGTAAGCCATGCTTCCAATCCTGTGCAAAACCTTATAGGGGACATAATATTTGGGTGCTAATTTATTGTCCTTATTTTTTTCATGAGGGACATTTTTTTGTATGGTTGTAGCCTTATAAATACCCAATCCCCCACTTCAAATCCCCTTTCACTGTGATGTTGATATTCTTGTTGTTTCATCCTATTTTGTGCCATAACCAAGTTTTCCTTCAATAGTTTGAGGACCTCTTGTTGGCTCCCTTTGTGGTCCTTCACTACTTGAACCTTTGTATTCCCTTTAAAGGGTGATGTGATGGATGGAAGACAATATCCATAAATTTCTAGAAATGGGGACATTTTTTATGAAGTATGGAAGGATGTTTTGTACCACCATTCCACCAAGGGAAACCACTTGATCCATTGTGTTTGTTTATCAGACATAGAGCAACGAATATATACTTCTATACATTTATTCACAAACTCAATTTTCCCATCATATTGAGGGTGCTAATATGATATATGAGCCAATTGAGTGCCCAAACAAAAAAATTAGTTAATATAGGTATAGGTGATTCTTACATAAGTATAGGTAATGGGAATTCTTACATAAGTATAGCTGATCATGATACCATAGAAAAAAATTCTTCCATACAAAATTATCTACTGAACTAGGGTCTTCATGTAGTTTTTGAATTATCTTGCATACCTTTTGATCTTGATTCCATTCTATCTTTGCTTCTTCCACCCAATCACATTGCGGGATAGAAATAACACATAGTGAACCTTCTGTTTCTTATTCTTTCCTAGAAAGGGCATCTGCCACAACATTATGTTTTCCTATTTTGTAGATAATTTAAAAGGAATAACTCAACATATTTGTAACCCATTTTTGTTTCGCTTCTAAGGATAATCGTTTCTCCAAGAAGTACCTCAAACTGTCATGATTTGTTTTTACCTTGAAGTGTCTTCCTATTAGGTAGGGGTACCATTTTTTAACTGTATGTATTATGGCCAACATTTTTTTTTCATAAATGGGTTTGACTAAGTTTTTCCTTTAAGTTGGTTGATTTCAAAGAAAGGGGCCTTCCTTCTTTCATTAAAACCACACCAATTCCATGGCCTAAGGCATCACACTCCACAATAAATGTTTTTGTAAAGTCAGGTGTGGCTAAGACGAGAGTTGTACACATAACCTCCTTAAATTTTTCAAAATCTTTGATTTCTTATTCGGTCCAAGAAAATGCTTCCTTCCTCAATAATGTTGTTAGAAGTGTTGTTATTTCACCATAGTTCTTGAAAAAATTGTGGTAATATCCTGTGAATCTTAAGAATCCTCTAAGTTTCTTCAAGTTTTTTTGAATTGTCCATTCCCTCATAGCTTTAATTTTTTTAGGGTCCACTTTTACACCTTCATGAGATACAATATGACCCAAATATTCCACTTCCTAAACCCCAAAGGAACACTTGAAAGGATTTGCATAAAGTTGTTTTTTTTCCAATAGTTGTAATACTCTAACAACATGTTGTACATGATTTTCCAAAGATTTGTTGTGGATTAGCATGTCATCAAAAAATACTAACACAAATTTTCAAAGGAAGGGATTGAAAATATAATTCATAAATCTTTGAAATGATGAAGCTGCATTAGTCAGTCAAAATGGAATAACCAAAAACTCATAATTACCTTCATGTGTTCTAAAAGTTGTTTTAGGATTGTCTTCCTTCCTCATTCTGATTTGATGATATCCCAAATGAAGATCCAACTTAGTAAATAATTTTGTTCCATGTAATTCATCTAATAATTCATCAATGAAAGGGATAGGAAACTTTTCTTTGATGGTCATTTTTTTGAGATTTATATACTATGGACACATACGCCATGAACCATCCTTTTTTGTAACCAACACCACTGGTGAAGAGAAAGAACTTTGGCTATGTTGAATGATTTCAAACTCTAACATTTCTTAGATCATGCACTCGATATCACTCTTCTATGCATATGGATACTTGTAAGGCATAATGTTAGGTGGTACACTTCTTGGTTGCAAATGAATAGCATGGTCATGAACTCGAGTAGGTGGAATACCCATAGCTATTTCACCAAATACCTTGGAATGATTTTTGATAACTATTTGGAGATCTGATGGAGCAGGGGCTATAGATGTTTGAACATCGAGTGAGCACAATTGTGCAATTACACCTTGGTGTCCCTTTTTGAGTAATTTTTCCATGCTTTTAGAGCTTATCACTTTAGAGGTTTTCCCTTGGATACCTCTAAGCTCAATTTTCTTTCCATTTGAGGAAAATTTCATGAAAATATTTTGAAAATCAAAGGCCACTATTCCAAGTGATTGCAACCATTGGACCCCTAATACAACATCAACACCCCCCGTTTGGATGGAAATAATGGGGCTATCCAGAAAATAATCCCCCATGTTGAGCTTAATACTATGGAATTTCCCTGAAAAATTTATGGTACATCCATTTGAAATCATTACTTGAAACTTTGGTGCAGCATATACAAAGAAATTGAGATATTTTGTTAATTTGTAACTAATGAAATTATGGGTGCTACTTGAATCAATCAATATTGTTACCTTTTTATTTTTGATGTATTCTTATATATTGAGGGTTTGTGGAGTAATGATGTTGGCCAATGCATGGAAATATATTGTTGGGGTAGTCTCTTCTAGATCTGGGTCTTGTGATGGTTCCAATTCTTGATCGTATTCCTCTTCACAATATATGTAGAATAATTTCGTCTCACAAAATTTATGCCCTTTACTGTACTTGCTATAACAATTGAAACATAGTCCTTTTTATCTTCTTTCATCCATTTGTTGAGGTGTCAACCTTCTTGGTTTAGGTATGCTATCTTATTTCTCTTCACAGTATATGTAGAATAATTTATTCTAACCAAATTTATGCCCTTTACTGTACTTGTTGTCACAATTGAAGCATAGTCATTTTTCTCTTTTGTCATCCATTTGTTGAGGTATCAACCTTGTTGTTTCAAGTATGGTTGTCTCATGACCCCAAAAATGATCTCTTCTTCCAATGTTAGACTTGTGTTTAGCCTTATTTTTGGCATGAATATGATGAGTGTTATACCCATTTCGTGGATAACTAAGGATATTATGTCTTGAGGCCCTCAGGTTGTAGATATGGAGTGTCGAGAGACTACATGACAAGCAATACCCTTTTGCATAGTTGGAGACCCTTCTCACCACCACAAAGGTCATAGATTTTCAGATGACATCAACCACATCAGTTGGCTTCCGGAAGGAAGTGGGCCTTGCTCCATGAGGTACAATTCAATATTATGGTGAGAATCATTTCAATATTTAAGGCACTTGAATATGTTGTATCTTATATTGTTCTATATTTCATGATGTATGCTTGGACATTATGCTCTTTTCCCTGCTTCACCTTGGTGGTTGACATTGTGCCCTAGTAAGTGGTCTTCCTTGGGGATGGGTTTTCTACTAGGAACTCCCTTGAAGAGCCATCATACCATTCCCAACCATACTTACCACTTTCCATCACTATTTCCTCTCATTTCCTTATCTCTTGGGATTTTAGGGTGTATTGACCCAAGAAGGGGTTTTCCCTCACTCTATGGGAAGAAGGGAATGAAAGCCCAGAGGGATTGATGTTGGGTAAAACATAAAATCCTATTTATGAACCTTCTAAATTCTTCTCTCAGGGATCACCCAACAAAGTAATGAAACTTGTATCTTTGAGTAAAAGGGGGACACATAATAAAATATGATTAAGAATGCTTATAAGGTTATTTGGAGCATAGGAGGTCTCATCATGAGCCATTATATCATTTCCATAAATATATAGTGGTATTAAATTACCATGATCTAGTCACCAATCTAGGGTAATGGCTCTCAGTTGCATGGATGAGAGAAAGGGGGTCTCATCATGAGCCAACCTTCTCATTTCCACAGGTGTTTATGGGTGACACTGCCATTATCTGGACACCATGCCAGAGAAGTGGCCCTTAAACTTTCCTTAAATTTATGAAATAATTAAATAATATAAAAATAATGGGCTTGGAAAAAGTGCATTGTGGATGAAGGTACCACACACCGTCTACAAAGACACCCATGAATTAGACACCATGACCTCTTGTATGTCATGAGCCCTATGCCCATTAAGTCTTGACCCTAACCACTTCACCCACTTTACATGGCTTAGAGAGGGATCTATTGAAAACTCTCCTTGACTTAGGGAAAGATCTACCCAATAGGAAACCTCGTCAACCCTCTCATATTAAAGCTTGACAAGTCACATAATGTCTTTGAGCACTTAATTGTTTGATATAGTGATCTTTGATGCACATGCTTAGGTGGCTCATTTATTGATTGGATTCACTTATCATTATGTTATGACTTGATATCCTTGGAGGGCATGCTTATTTGTCTTTGCAAGACCTAGTTGGTGGACAGTATTGGAAGAACAAGACTAGCTTCAAATTCCATGGGGCTTGAATCCCACAGGTGGATTCCAAGGGCCCTCATGTCGAATGAGAAATATCAAACTTGGAAGGCCTAGAAGATGACTAGGATAACACAACCTATCCCCCACATGCCAAAAAAAATTTGTAGGAGAGGAAAAAACTCACTTCTAGAGGCATGACATCACCTAGGGGGGTTAGGGTTTGGTGGTGAGTTAACATGCATTGGCACAAGGCCATTTTGAAGGGGTTTGAGCCTTGATCATGAAGGAAGTTGTTTTGATGCCTTACATGTTTCTTTGGGAAGCCTTTTCACTCTCCTCCATCACCAATGACCTCCTTCTAGTGCCAAAATGTCCCCTAAAGGGGTGACATCCCTGTGACTAGGGCTTTCTCCTTGTGCAAAAGTAAAATTTAAATGAATTGTTTAATATTACTTTGTAAAAGGGGAAATATTAGGGTTGTTGACCCCTAGTCTTTTGGTTTACCCTTAATTATGTGGAAAAAATATCTTAGTGACATTTTGTATAAATAAGATATCATAAGATCTCATTTTATCATAACTCTCCCTCTTGTAAGAAGTACTTGGTCTGAAATTTTCGCTATAATTGGAGTATTTTGCCTCTTGTGCTATGGAATATTGCTTTTTGGTTATGTTTTGATGATGATGATGATGTGCTATTTCTAAGAGTTCATTATCTTGATTTTGTGGAGGTTTACTTTGGCATGTAAATGCTTTTTCTTGAATGGTATGGTCTCTCTACTTTGTTATTATCATTTTTAATTCAAGATAAGGTCATTTTGGTCAAGGCTAGATAGGGAGTATAAGGATATACACCGATATCTTAGTTTCAACCATAATTGTTAACCTTTTAAAATTATTTTGCAAGGGTTTAGATGAGGAAGTAAGATGATTTACACCCCTCATCTTTAAACCCTAGCTAGGTTGCTTGCCTTGGGAAGTAAGAGGATTTACACCCCCAAGGATTTAGTAACTCTAGCTC
>JZKD02S1874401.1:408669-424642 GCA_000966675.3 Picea glauca
GAGCATTTTAAGCATTGCGTTTTAATTGACTGTTATAAGAATGAATGCGCACTAGCAGTGAAATATGCCAAGATATTAAACATGTAGTGTGTATTAAAGATGTGTGAAATTTTAATTCAGAAATACAATTTAATGCTACCACATTAGATAAGGGAATACATTAACTATTTATCTTCAAACAACATATTTCTAGCCAACAAAGCACCAAACCTCTCATGTAGATTGTTGATTTCCCAATTTGGGTGGTGATTATTGAAAATCCAAACATCTATAGGACACATTAGGTAGTTTGGTAGACATATGACAAACAAGCATACACAGGACTTTGCCTTTTCATAATTTTTAATTCATGACAATTTGCAATTCGGAGGATATGGTTTTATGCAGTCTTCTCTGCATTGATTTGCTTTGAGCATAAAAATGTCTCAAAATAAGGTATGGGGGCATTGTAATAATAATACTCTCTTTATCCAAAGAGTTTTTCTTATGGGGGCATTCTAATAATAATACTCTCTTTATCCAAAGAGTTTTTTTTTTTTTTAAATATGTATCGCACAGTCAGTCTCCATACATTGGAAGAGTTAGAAATATATGGCAACAAAATATATACATACAGGTCTGGTGTAGTCATATGCTCCACAATCTAAATATCACACCATAAGATAAAACATATCACTCGAGTCGAGGATAAGTTACTGACAACAATGGCTCAATATACTAGTGGAAGCATTTACTGGTGGCGCGGAAATGTCCATATCCATTTTGAAAACCCTATATTTTTCAACTATGGCATTGTGATCTTTTCTACGTCGATCCACATGGGATGAGATTAACCACTGCTTGAATCTTAATGTTGATATGGCATTGTGATCTTTTCTACGTCGATCCACATGGGATGAGATTAACCACTGCTTGAATCTTAATGTTGATATTGCAAGGTTAGGGTTTCAAAATTCCAACCAAACTTCTAGCGATACAACATGTCAAATATAAAAAAGTAAAGGCTTAGAACAATTGACAAGGGGCACAAATAGTTCAATCACGCGCTCTGAGGAAACATGGGAGGGGAAAGTAACACATGATGTGTCGAATAAATGTGCATATATCACACCCATAGAAGAAATTCAAATCAAAACTCATAGGGCTGAATGTGAAACATAAAAAGGTAAATGGAAGTTGAGGCACATGGTCAATGAAGGAGGTCACACGACTACCTTATGTTGATCAAGAAACACCCAACAAAAGAATGCCACTCTGGAAACACCCAAAAATAGAATGTCACTATAGAGATTACCTGTCTAGTGTCAATGGTCAGAATTTCAAATTCACTTTTCAATGACTTTTCTATAAGATATAAAAACTATTTCTAAGACACCTTTGTCATTCAATGTAGCTCTGTTATATCCAAAAAAAAAACTAAAACAAAATTAAGGTATGATGTTGTACACTGTAGAGAGTTCTTCCAATTTCTTTTGACGAGTGAGTTTAATCCTATGTTAAGATGTTCTTTGACATGAATTGATGTGTTGGTTGTGTTCTTGCTCAGATTATGAATTAGTGTCATATTAGAGGACGGATGATTTCACATGAGCCCATAAAAAAAAGTGCCTACCAACATTCAAGTTTCCTCAATGATGTTCATGCTTCTGCATGTGTAGTTGTGATAACAGTTGGGACTAAGGGCATGTTCTTATTTGCATGAAACTATGATATCCTTGTGTGTAATTGTGATAGTTGACAATAATTCTTGGGTAACTTTCACAAAATAGATAACCTTATTATCGATTCTTGGCAAAAAGATTCTGATTTGAATGTGACATTTGTGACAACATGGCTATTAGAATATTTTGGCAAAAAGATTTTGATTTGAATGTGACATTTGTGACAACATAGCTATTAAAATATTTTTGACAAAAAGATTCTAATTTGAATGTGACATTTGTGACAACATGGCTATTAGAATATTTTGGTGCATAGTTCTAAAAGCTTGACTCTCTAACCAAAACCAAACTTAACTTAATTGATCACCCGTCTATAAACGCAAAGATGCCATATATCCTATCTTTCACTTTACTAGTGCCACTATTGAAGCATTAACATCCAAATCAACCAATTCTACAACAAGTGCTATGTTGATTAAGCTATATAATTTATTTAATATTTAAAAAGTACTATCGGGAAAACCTTTATATTTTATTTTACAATGAACACATATGTTTATTAAATAAACAAAACTATGCATATTTTATACAAGGTTACTTATACCAAAATAGGGGGATATATAATGATCTTGTTACCCAACAATGGGCACCTTTACCAATAGCCAGGCGGCACAATTGTCTAGATGCATATCATATTCATTTTACCTTTCGAATATGAACAATATGTATGAAAAAGTGAAAATCTTAAGAAAAACTTTTAAATAATAATAAAAAAGAGTAAAACCCTCTTAAATAAAGGTTTAGGGTTTAAAAAAATATTAACTGTGTAAAATTTTATTTTAGGTTTATATATTTAGGAGTCATGATTTTAAGGATGAAAATTTATTTTAAAATGTAGAAATCTTGATATGCCAATTATAAATGTCTGACTATATTTTTGTAAAAATATTTAAATTTTTAAAGATTTTATATAGTTTGTATAAAATTTTGTAAGGTAAAATAATTTTATATAGTCTATATAAAATTTTGACCATTTTGCAACCCTCAATACTCAATACTACTACTAGATAGATTTCACAATTAAATAATACTAAAGATTTAAAGATTTAAAAAAGGAAAAAAATACAAATAAAACACAATAACTTCAAATATGCACATAAGGAATCACTAGAACAAGATATGTGGTAGTTCATATGCAGAGCGACTGATATAAATCTGGGTAATGTGGACCAAGATACAAGAGAGTCGAGGTCAAGTGAAAGGTTTCCATGTGATACATGGAATATATACCATCTAATGTAACACATTTCGGATATAGAATCTTATGCAATCAATGCATTATGCAACACAGCCTGCAATCAACACTGGATTATTTTAAAAGCGATCATTTTTATTAATCTTCAAGTCTACGTTAATGGTTTACGAGGAACCATCCGAGATGCAATGAAAATTAAGGTCTCCCTGTTGCAGAATACTCAGAGTATGGAGAGATAATTTCAGCCAGCCTTCGAATACGGATGCTTTCAAGTACACCACTTAACAAAAGACTGAAATACGTGATTTGATGTATACCAATGCCAATCCCAAGTTATAGAATATCTATGCAATGGAAATGGCCATTTGCATTTGTGTATATCACAACAAGATTCTATGGAAAATAAAAATGCGCAGAACTTAGTGAGACAAATTTACAAGTGATATGGTGTGAATGAATGGGCTTAAGTTCTACAATGCTGAGTATTTTATTAACAAAATTTAAAAAGAAGACAAACTGAAATAAATGGAAAGAGATTGTTATGAAAATCTACTCAATATATTGTTGAAGTGGCAATATACTCACTTTCTCTGTGGATTTTTCAGATTTGTTGTGAAAATAATTTTGATAGGGATTTAAAGTTGCATCTGATGATAGTATCAATGAACATGCAGGTGCTTCGTGTGTCGGAATTGTGTGAGATAGATATCGTTGTCGCATAAATGGTTGACAATGCCCTAGAGCATCCATTACTGGATGATCGAATGGATGATTGGATTCACATACATTTTGATTGAATATCAGTAAACTGTGTCTGCATGGTGTGTTCTAGTCCCAAATCGAGGTCGTGGATTTTTAAGGTGATATGAATAGCAAGTAGAGAGACTGCAAACTAAAATGAGAAGAGAACTACAAGTTGGCAGAAGGAGAGAGTTAAAAAAATCAAGTGATAGTGGTTAAGACTGCTAAGAAAGAAGATAATTTAATGATGCACAGCCTATGACTGTTTACTACCTATGAAAATTTCATTGTAGGCTTGTGATGAACAAAATCCTACACAACATGACCCCATGACCCCCTGCAAGCCCTTGACACCATAAGATATAAGGATACAAATAATCTTTATAATTTGATTAGTTTAAATCTGGTTGGATCTATTTAGTGTAAGCATGTTTAATTACGCCGAAAGGCGTACACCTATTGATCATGGACACATTTAATGATCTTTTAACTTTAAATCTTAATTTTATGGTCGGGAATTGAAGATGCTGGCATATTCTTAGTGGTCTTTCCAAATCAATGAATGGAATTTACTATCCATAACTTCCTTGCATTTATAAATGCATTCCTTAACATGTTTACTTTTTCACATTTACCTAATCATATTAAGAAATTACTGTAAGGCCATATGATTGCCACGTTAAAATGATTAACAAGAATTAATATCTTTACAAGATTTTATTGCCACGTTTAATGGATGAGTACCAGGCACTACCTCAGATGAATTACACATATAACTGCTGGGATGTGAATAGTGGCCATGTTTTGCCTGTGTTGTGAACCATGACCATGCTTGGCTTGAGTTTCGTGTTATAATTGTGGCTGATGATGGTCATACGATCAACCACAACAATCATTTTTGTGGCCATTCATGGTTATATATATATATATATTTATTGAATTATATATGTTTTAGAGTAATTGTAACATCATGATTCACTGAACCGGTTATTGCGATTCTTGAAACAGTTGTCTGCCACAGTAGAAAACAGTTGTTTACCTCGCACACCAGCTACCCCTTAGCAAAGAAATAAATCTTGTTCTCTGGATTCGAGTTAAAACCATTTGCGATCCTATCGAATTTCACTAGAATTATTTTTTATTAGGTACCGGTAGCGCAAAACATGGTTTTCATTAATGAAACCATGGGAATCTAGATCTGTAGCAGTTGTTAATTTGAGTTTTCTGCGAGTATGCTTCAATTTATTAACTCTCGTCATCTCAACATATTGCAGACGTCGGTACTCTTTAATTTAAAATAATAATAAGAGCCAATGCATAATAAAAACTTTGTTTTCTGCAGGATACAAATATGTTTGCCCTTTGTAAATATCTGGTTATTAGCGTGAGGGCACAGTAATTAGTTCATGGTGAACATCATTATAGCACGGTACCATTAAATAAACAGTTTTAATACATTCTCTGATTGAAATTTACATAGAATAAACTTAGTTTCTTAATTTAGATAAGTAGATTATTATAATTGTTCAAGTCCTTCCAAGCTGATCTAAATATAATGAGTTTACGCAACAATATTTCTTATGGATAAATTAAATAATTTTAACCTGGTAAAATTAGGTTATGTGTATATACTCGTTGTAAGTATAGGTATATTATACTACTTAGCCCATTTAATGAGGCGGAAATTGAATTTTGAAAACCTGTAACACCTTCGGATGGCCTCTAATGGCGTCGGGGGGTTTTCATTGGCCATATTTAAGGTGTTTTCATTTGCTATGATGGTTGGTCCTTCAATATTTAGTGTTTGTTTTTATTTGATGGTCTCTCGGACAGCTGACGATTTAATTTTCTGCTTTCAAGATGGGGAAATATGAAGGAGCTATGAACCATGGTATGGTCCAACCCAATCAGATGCCCTATGTCGTGAAGCGCCACCGTCTAAATGTCCACGGCGGAGCTATCACTTGTGATGGCCATGTTCACCGTCCAAACCTCGCTCTGTCAAACTGAAATCACCCGTCCTAGCACAGCCACAATAAATGGTTTATGCTAAAATTAGGTTTAGTAAATTAAATAATATAGCAGATTTTATTTACAAACCCTAATTGGGTTTATGTTAAAATTAGGTTTAATAAATTAAATATGTCTTTCGGTGTTCATCAGGCACAATTGTGGCTGTGCTAGTGAATATATTTTTCATTACATAAAGAAGTTGTACAACCCAATATGAGAGAGATGTTAAGACATTAGATTAAATTAAGTTAAATTTAGCTATCAAAATAATCTTAATTAAAAAAAATTAACAATAATAAAAATAGATATAATTATACTTCATTCCACCTCTTGGGAATTTGTTCTATTCCGACCTATGCACTCACTTCTTTCCCACTTCTTTATCACTTCAATAATGCGGTAACCTTGCTGTAGAAAACAGAGGTCAATCGGGGTTCAGGATTTGGCGATTACAAATGCCAAACACCAACAATGAAACACAACGTCAATTCCCGAAACACGAAATGCATATAAGTTTTGGGCCCACCAATTTGGGTTTCGGGGTTCGACGTTTATAAACGCTCAATGCAAAAAACAAAATGCAACGTTGATTGCCGAATCGCGAAATGTGATTAAGCTATGGGCCCAACAATTTCGGGTTTCAGCTTTTGGAATAACAAAAGAACTCCACGCACTTTGAACAAGTAAACTCTGAATGCCGAAAATGAAAAACACGAACAGAGTTTACAAACTCAATAAAATATATACGGATAAAATATCTTTGAATGAATAATAACCAATTCGATTAAGAAAAAAATGTTTCCAAAAAATCTTATGAATTACAATCCGTTTTAGATACTTATACAAAACGAAAATTGCTCCTTCGATCTCTGAAAGAATTTGATTAAGGCAGTGAAGGTGTCTCATGGCCTGCAAAGGTTAAGGCGACCATTGCTTAAGAAATATAAGAAAAAATTAGTAATCGGTGCTTAAACCTCGAGTCTTGAAGGGTCAAGACGGCCACCGATGTGCTATTCATACAGGTGGTGAAATGATTACATCTTGACATACTCCCTCTTAATCATTTCAGAGAAAAAAAAAACTAAAAATATGTAAAACAAAATTGTTGTAAATAATGCATTACAAATTGCACACCCCAATATTTCTTCTATGGATTTTAAAAAATTCATTTCCCAAAGGCTTCATAAATATGTTTGCAAATTGTTCTTCACTACAGAACTGAACATAAATATCTTTACCAGTTACCAGCTCTCGAATGAAATGATACCTAGTATCAATGTACTTATTCTGTTTGTGAAAGACATGATTCTTTGATAGTGCAATGGAAGATTTATTGTCACAGAGAATTTGGGTTGCATCATTCTGGTCATGCAAAAATTCATTCAAGACCCTTCTCATCCACACATCTTGACATGCAACTGCAATTGTTGCAACATACTCTGCCTCAGTAGAGGATAGAGTCACAATGGGTTGTTTCTTTGATGCACATGCCACTGCTCCAGATCCAAGACTGAACACATAACCATATGTGGTCTTCCTATCATCAATGGAACCTACAAAATCACTATCAGCATATCCGATCAGCTTAAAGTTTAAACTTGATGTGTATCAGATACCAAATTCAGTTGTTCCAGCAACATATCTCAGGATCCTCTTTCCTGCTTTCCAATGAGTACTCTTCGAAGCCTCTATGAATCTCGAAATTAAACTCACAACAAATATAATGTTAGGTCTAGTTGTTTTTAAGTACATAAGGCTTCCAAACAACCTCTTATACGGAGTTGGATCAACATATGATCCCTCATCATACTTGCTAAGTTTAATACCAGTTTCCATAGGTGTTGCAGTTGGTTTACAATTCAACATTCTAAACCTTTTCAATACTTCATTTGCATAGTTAGTTTGAAAAATGAAAATTCCATCATCAGATTGATTCACTTCAATTCCAAGAAAATACTTCATCAATCCTAAATCAGTCATCTCAAACTCTATTTTCATGGCATTTTTAAAATCATGTATAGATAGATCTCTAGTAAAAATCAGGTCATCAACATACAAACAGACAATCAAAATTTTACCTTTTTGGTTTATCATTGTATACAGGGTTGGCTCACTTGGACTTCTATTGAATCCAACACTAATCAGGTATTCATCAATCCTACTATACCATACTCTAGATGTCTGCTTCAATCCATATAAAGATTTCCTTAACTTGTAAACTTTATCTCTGTGCTTATCAATCTCATAACCCGGAGGTTGTCTAACATAAACCTCTTCTTCCAAATATCCATTTAAGAATGCAGACTTAACATCCATTTGATGCATGATCCATCTATTCTGAGCTGCAATAGCTAAGACCATTCTCACAGTGTCAATTCTTGCTACAAGAGAAAATGTTCCAATGTAATCAATGTCGAGTTGCTGACTAAACCCCCGAGCTACAAGTCTTGCCTTGTACTTTTCAACTTCACCATCTGCATTCAGCTTAGTCTTATAAACCCACTTAACACCAATATTGTTCTTACCTTCAGGTAAATCTACAAGATCCCAAGTGTTATTTCTTTCAATGGAATCAATCTCCTCATCCATTGCTTTTATCCAGACATCCTCTTTAGCAACTTCATTAAAACTTATAGGATCACATGTCATTAATGAAAAATTTGAAATCTGATCTACTTCTTCATTCTGATTATACAATTCTCTTAATATTCTAGTCTTTTTTCCTTTAAATCTATTTCTTAATGAAGCCAAAGTGGGATTTGATTCACTACTTACCTATGAATCTGATTGATGTCCACCATGTCCAGATGGCTCACCACACTCATGAGTTCTGGGCATTCTAAATTGATATGGGCTGAAATATGGTGCTTGCCTTGTTGGACTTCTTGTTGCAGGTGTATGTGCATGTGGAACCATCTTTCCATCTCCTTCAACCTGCTTGGCTCCATCATCATCTTCACATGGTAATACAACTCCCTCTGAAATTGATTTGTCAATACTTCCATCCCAGGCTTCATCTTCTTTAATTGAACATCTCTGTTGATTACATATTTCTGGGTGATGGGATTGTAGAGTTTATATGCCCTAGACTCTTCACTGTATCCAACAAAGATACATATCTCGCTTCTGTCATCCAACTTCCTCCTCATTTTTGCAGGTACATGCACAAATGCAACACATCCAAAAATTCTGAAATGAGAAACATTGCAAGGCTTACCATCCCAGGCTTCTTGAGGTACATGATCCCTCACAGTCTTGGTCATACTTCTATTCAATATAAAAACAGAGCAAAGAACCACATCTCCCCAATATTAATTTGAAATATGCTTTTCTTTCAACATGCTTCGAGCCATGTCCATGGTGGTCTGATTCTTCCTTTCAGCCACTCCATTCCGCTGTGGAGTATATCGAGCAGTAAACTACCTTTTAATTCCATGAATATCACAAAATTCAATGAATTCATTAAGTTTGTATTCACCTCCTTTTTTAGACCTTAATATTTTAATGGTTCGACCACTTTTGTTCTTAGCCATAGACTTAAACTTCTTAAAAACATCAAAGGCTTTAGATTTTTTCTTCAAAAAATACAACCAAGTCTTCCAACTGAAATCATCAACAAAAGTCATAAAATAAACACAACCATTCAAATAAGGTGTTTTCATAGGTCCACACATGTCCGTGTGGACAATTTCCAATGGAGCTTTTGCTCTATAGGAAACACCTGAAACAAACTTCTCTCTGTAATTCTTCCCAAGTATACAACTCTCACAAGAGCTTGCAGGTTGCTGAATACATGGCAACTCTTTTACCATCTGCTTCTTCTGTAATAGATCTAAGCCACCAAAATGTAAATGACCATATCTCAAATGCCATAACCAAGATTCATCTAAACTTCCAGCTTTATAAGAATTAAAAGAACTACTCAAATCATTTTTCATAACAAGTGGAAACATTATATTCTTGGTCATCTCAACTCTTGCAATCAACTGTCTACTGGGTAATTTATCATAGATTGTGCATACATTGTTCTTGAAGAATACTTTGTACCTTTTTTCCATCAGTTGTCCAACACTAATAAGATTTCATTTTAGACCAGGCACAAAATAAACATCATCAATATTTCTTTTCTAATTATCCTTAGTGTAAACTGGAACTACACCTTTACCATTAATTGTAACCTTACAATCATTTCCCAGTTTTACTTCAGACTGAATACTATTGTCAATAAGTGAAAATAAATCCTTATTACCAGTCATGTGGTTACTGCAACCACTATCCATAAACCAAATATCATTAGCACTTTCCTGAGTGACATTGCAAGTCAAGAACACAAGATTTTTATCATGCTCAAACTCATTTGTAATATCTGGAGATTGCTTTCCAGCATTTGCCTGTTTCTTCCAACATTTGTTAGCAAAATGACCAAACTTCTTACAATAATAACATTGTACTTTGGATTTATCATACCTCTGATTTTCTTGTTGCCAAGGTTTGTTGCAGCTCCCTCTTAAATTAGGAGGGTTCTGCTTGAACTTCTCTTCAGACACTGATTCAGTTCTGTTGTCCCTTCGACCAGAAAATCGACCTCTTCTTCCATGAGTATAAAACCTTCCTCTGACTCTGCCTTTTGTAACATGCATTTGAGATTTAAAATCATGCTCCATTGATCCTTCTTCATATCTAGATATCTTAGATTCATGAGCAACAAGAGAACCAGTTAATTCATCAATTTGCATTAGACTTAAATCTTTAAATTCCTCTATGGGAACAACAACATGCTCAAACTTCTTGGGTAAACTTCTCAACACTTTCTCAATAACTCTTTTATTCTCAACATCATCTCCATACCGCCTGAGTTGGTTCACAACACTCATTACTTGAGTCATGAAAGTATCAACACTTTCATTATCCTTCATCTTCAGATTTTTCAAATCCCTTCTCAAATTATGCAACTTGACTGTCTTCAGCTTGGACACTCCTTGATAACAGGTTTTAAGAATGTCCCAAGCCATCTTCGAAGATGCAGCACTAGAAATATTCCTAAAAATGGATTCATTTAATCCTTGTTGGATTAATCCAAGAGCTTTGTTATCCTTCTCCTTGTTTTCCTTTAGCAAAACACGGTCAACATTAGACAGAGACAATTTTGCTGTAACATTAGCTGGCTCAGCATAACCATCAATGACATAAGTCCATAAATCCCGAGAACGCAAAATCATCCTCATTTGAATATACCAAGTATAATATGACTTCTCGTTCAGCATAGGAACCTGAACCTGAGAAGAGTTGCTACCAGACGCAGCCATTAATAAAAATTTGAAAGGAATTAAATAAACCTTCACGCAAGGAAATAAGAGAATAAAATTTGACACCAACAGGAATAATCTGCAATGAACTAAGGAATAGCAAAATAGACCGCCATCTCTCATACCAAATGTTGAAAACATAGGTCAATCAGGGTTCGGGATTTGGCGATTACAAATGCCAAACACCAACAACAAAACATAACGTCAATTCCCGAAACACGAAATGCGTATAAGTTTTGGGCCCACCAATTTGGGTTTCGAGGTTCGACATTTATAAACGCTCGATGCAAAAAACAAAGTTCAATGTTGATTGTCGAATTGCGAAATGTGATTAAGCTGTGGGCCCAACAATTTCGGGTTTCGACGTTTGGAATAACAAAAGAACTCCACGCACTTTAAACAAGTAAACTCCGAATGTCGAAAATGAAAAACACGAACATAATTTACAAACTCAATAAAATATATACAGAGAAAATACCTCTGAATGCATAATAACCAATTTGATTAAAAAAAAAATGTTTCCAAAACATCTTATGAATTACAATATGTTTTAGATACTTATACAAAACGAAAATTGCCCCTTCGATCTCTGAAAGAATTTGATTAAGGCAGTGAAGGTGTCTCGTGGCCTGCAAAGGTTAAGGTGGCCACCATTTAAGCAATGTAAGACAAAATTAGTGATTGGTGCTTAAACCTCGAGTCTTGAAGGGTCAAGACGGCCACCGATGCGTTGTTCATATAGGCAGCGAAATGATTACATCCTGACACTTGTAAAAAGACTTTCCATATAAACTAGCTTGTAATTAAGATAGAGTTTGCTTGTCGAGCCCTATCTCTTTCTCACATAGGCTTTGTGTTTATCGTTGGCCTCTTCCAAACAACAGATTCTTTTGGGGGTGTCTTTGGTCCTAGTGCTGATACCTAAGGACGAGTACTCTACTTTACTCACTTTCATTGCCACAATGATGATACTTGTTGTTTATCATCTCACAGGGGCTTTCTTTAAGGGGGACAATCATATTGATAGTGGTAGGGCTTACATTACTTGATAGATGGTGGTCCTTATTTTTTTAACTATGGGAGTATATTCTATGGCATGAGATAGGGGTATTATTTCTTTAGGTATTGGAAATCACTCAATTAAAAAAATAACAATAACAATGAAATAATAATAAAAAAATTACACTTTAAGAAATTCGATCTTTCTCAGTGTTTGATAGATTCTAGTTTAAAATGAATCTATAATGATTATAAAATTTTCCAAAATGTATATTATATGTTTATTACTCTTTTTTTTTCTTTTGTTTTTTCTTAGCTCTAGGATAAATAAATAAAACAAAAACCCACTATCTAAGTCTAAAGGAATCCTGTAGCAGGATAGTTTTAAGTTTTTTTATTTTTTGCTGCCAGAATCTATATTAACAACAAACAAGACTTCTAACTACGTCACCATGTCACCATTGCAATTATCTTGATATTTGAATTTCAACTTTAAATCCCTTTCATAAAGACCAACATTCTATATACTGTAAAAATTATGAAGTACTAGTCACTTCGCATGCATGAATCCCCATTGCTAAAGGTTAGAATGAAATAATCTGGAATTTTACCAATATTTTTCCATTGATTGTCAAACACTTTATTTTATAATTAAGAATTTTTTTTAGTAAATATTATAACCAGAAACCCTAACCTCCAAACTAACAAGATTTTTGACTTGATTGGAAAGGCCATTAGGTCTTGAGGGTTGAAACCTTTCACTCTCATACTATATGTAATACTTTGTCTAATCAATATATATAAATACATAAATGATTAAACACTACAAGGAGAACACCTTCTAGTGGAGGTTTTTGCCAAGGTTTTTAGTGTTACAAAATTTGGCAAAATTTTCAACAAAAATCTCTGCTACAACCTCCTCTATTGGATGCAGAGGTTTGTGGAGGTTTTAACGGATGTTCCATATAATTAAAAAAAAATGGGTGGGAGGAGGTTGTAGCACATTTTTTTTTCTGTTCTTTTATTGTCAAAATGCACTGGTGTGCCATTAAATAAAATGCCCCCGGGCATACCAAAACATAAAAGGAACTGGAACTACCTTACATAAAATGCTCTGGAAAGTACATAAAAGAAAAAAGTACTCGTGCACCATTGCATAAAAATGCCCCGGTACGTACATAATATGAAAACGCGTCAGTTCACCATTACATTACTGCCCTTATGCTTATATATGAAACAAATGCACTAAGACGATTATGCTTAATATGCCCCAGATTCCTATTTTTTATATGAAACTCTTGTGTGTTTGTATTTTATGTATGTTTCAGTGCTTGTATAATTCATACATTTTGGTGCATATACTAAATATAATGCCCTAGGGTGTTTGTATTATTAAACACACGGATGTGTTTAAGTTTTTTAAAGCATCTGTGTTTTTATTATATTTAAGTAATCGATGTGTATTTATCACATGCTCATTGTATAATTTCAAAACGATATATATTATTGCACATTTTATGCACCGATGATTCCATAGAATTAATATGTACCAGTGCGTATAACCCCTTAAAAAACACCAATGTCTATATTATTTCAGGCACCATTTTGTGAGTTCATAAGAATGCACTCATGTGTAAATATTTTAATTAATTGTTTTTTCACAAATATTTTTGTTACTGAATTTTGATATAATGAAAATATCAATGCCTTATCGAGGGGATTACACTTGAGTTGGTTGTAACAATGTAAATAATTCATATATTAATTAATCAACAATGCAACATGGGACAACGTAAAGGCCCACAATAATCAAAATGGAACCAATATGTAATTGTTACAGTTATTGGTAACATGTCATGAAATTGGGACATTATGTCCACTACATTAAGAAAAAATGTCCTTGATTTTTACAGACTTGCATACAACTTGCAGTAACATTCAATTATACTGATTGTCATTCATCACTTGAACTGTTGTTATTGCTCGAGTTGTGTGCATCCCTAATTTCTTGATTAGTTGTAGGTGATATTGTAATTTGGTTATCTAAACATATGATTTCTTTCTGGACTTCTCATTGACATTTCAACTTCTCCCGTTCCATATACAAACATAGAAATAAAGCATAATAAGTAAATCTACTTTTCTAATAGAGTAGAATATACATGTTTGCGTAAATAGAAAAGTGTACCACATTAGTGATTGATTCATAAACCATATATATTTTTTTGAATCCTTCCCTCATGCCGATTATCGCAAGATTTTCTAGTGACTTCTCTCCATACTTTGTTTGCTCCATTTTTAGTATGTTATGTAAAATTAAAGTTGATATAATTAACATAAATGTTTCATCTTGTTCTATTAATTATAAAAAATGTAAGTACTCACAAACTTTGCGATCAACTCCATTTTTTTTTCTTTTCTGCAACAAAATAATTGAAAATTAGTATTTAATATGATAAATAAATTTGATATATATAAAATAATAAATAAATGATCACATACCTCGGATGCATCCTCCTGTGATGCAATTATGTTCATTTCTTTTACCATCTCCTTGTACACTCTTGTAGACATTTCTACCAACATGTATTGGATTTCCCCTAGTTTGTTGTTTGGAATTTTCATAATCTTGGAATTTGGAAAAATGAAAAAGCACAATAATGTTCTCTTAAATGCACATGAAATTAAATATAGAAAAACAAATTAATTTGGTAATTATTGAAACATATTATAAAAAAACATGTTAGTAATAATACCTTTTATATGACTCTTTTTTGTTATTGTAAGTTTTTGTTATTGCAAGTCTCACGGGTCTCATTGACCATGGCTCTGGAAACGCTTCTTGTAGTAAATGTAACCTTATTCATAGAGTCAGTGAATTTATTTTTGTATTGTAAGTGGAAATGACGTGTATATGATATTTCCACTATATCCCTCAAATCTATGTAAAACCTTTTCCCCATCTCATTAACTTCAAGCACCACTCGACATGAACTCATGACCAAGCCGTCATGATCATTTACATCCTCAACAATTGTTTTCCTCTTATGATGAGATTCCATTCCCTTTTTTTCGGTCATTGCATAACATTAAAAAAAAGTAAAATTGAGTGTTTAAAACTTATTAGCGATTAATGTTAAGAAATTCATTTTAAGTAAAATTCAAAGAAAAACTTAATGTTGATTATCTTTCGATCCACTTGTTTTCTCTCTTTGCAACATTTCCATAAAAATTTAACACTTTTTTTCACTTAGATTGTGAACAATCTTATCAAGTTTCTTCAATTTTTTGCTTTGCATGACACACATTAACCAATACACATTATTGATTTAAACTTACTAGTATTTCAAATTATATATTAACTTTTTAATAAAACATAAAGAACTTTTCTGCCTCTCTTCTTAGGATGAGCTACCATCACGCTTGCTACCATGAACTTTTATTTGAACTTCTATCATCCATCTTGTATTAAAAAAAACAGGAAACATTAGAAATATAAATTATGAAATTTTTATACAATCTACTATTTTGGTGCGCTTCATTAAATAGAATGCATCAGTGTGTCAAGAATACACTTGTGCTAGCATGTACTATTAGTCATTGTGCATCATTATCCTGTATGCATATGATAGGAAATAGACACTATTTATTTTTTGACAACTCGATGTTTTACATAGATATACGCTCCCTTACGCGCTTGCCTATATAGTGAGAACCGAGGTGATTTTCCTGTATAGTGTGAACCAGAGTGTCTTTCTTGTACATTGCGCATTGTGTACCATGAAAATTTAAAAAAAAAACGCTAACGACGATAGAGTTGACAGGGTTTGGGATATGATGCATGAGTGGTACCATTGAAATGGATACCAAACACCTCATATGCAACTAAATAAACCCTATAAAATTGATTGCTTAAAAAGAAAATGCTAAAAAAAACTATTTCTTATAAAAATAAACCCTATAAAAATCTATTGGTTATAAAAATAAATCCTATAAAA
>JZKD02S1874401.1:475549-517220 GCA_000966675.3 Picea glauca
GAGTACATTTGTGATATGAATCATCCTAAAGTTGAAGATAACATATGCTTGGAACAACTGGTGTCTGATAAAGTGGCATGATGTTGGGTGCATGCTACAAATTTTCTTGAATTGGAAGAGGAGTTTGGTGCCTGATATTAGTTTGTAGTTTTACTATGGATTTCGTAGAGGTAGTTGTTGGTAACATTAGAGGCATAAAGGAAAAAGGAATTGGTAGGGAGAATTAAAGTGAGAAGGAATTTTATTTGTATTGGATTTTAGGGATCTAAACATGGACTGAGGATGGAAGAAACAAATGAGAATGGGTTTAGTTAGGGTTGTAGGGAAAAGGTTCATATATTAGGAGGGTGACACAACACAAGAGAGGAGGTCTAGGGTGGAGGGTGATCTCCAGAACCCCCAATAATGGTGATGCAACATAAGGGAAATAATTGGGGTGGAAGGGAGGCCTCCATAAAGTCTTCAAGAATTAGCACATATGGGTATATGTTGAGCTTGATGAAGAAGTTTTTTGTACAATAATTGGTTGGGTGGAGCCAATGGTGAAGAGAACCAACAAAATACGATATATGGGGTGGATGGATAACCTCAAAGAACCCAAAAAACTAAGACATATGAGTTGAGGAAGAGGAATAGGGTGTGTAGGGTGGGAGGGTTGCCTCCAAATAAACTTAAAATATAAGTGAAAATAAGAAATATGAAATATTACTTATTTGATACCAATGATAAGGAACAACCTACTAAAATAAAACTCAAAGATCAATCGAAGACAAAAAATGTGCAATTGATCTAAAGAAAATATAGAACCATGAGAAAACCTAGATATTAACTATATAAAAATAGAAACTGAGTCTTATTCATGAGGTAAATTGTTATTCTCCAAACACCCAAATAGAATAAAAATAGAAAGAGAAGTGACTCCATGTATTCAAGATGTCTGGTGGAGAAATAAGTTGGATGAGTAAGCGACAGGCGGTCGTAGCCTTGTCAACAACAGAAGTTGAATACATGGTAGCCACTCATGGAAGCAANTGGAAGGGAGGCCTCCATAAAGTCTTCAAGAATTAGCACATATGGGTATATGTTGAGCTTGATGAAGAAGTTTTTTGTACAATAATTGGTTGGGTGGAGCCAATGGTGAAGAGAAACAACAAAATACGATATATGGGGTGGATGGTTAACCTCAAAGAACCCAAAAAACTAAGACATATGAGTTGAGGAAGAGGAATAGGGTGTGTAGGGTGGGAGGGTTGCCTCGAAATAAACTTAAAATCTAAGTGAAAATAAGAAAGATGAAACATTACTTATTTGATACCAATGATAAGGAACAACCTACTAAAATAAAACTCAAAGATCAATCAAAGACAAAAAAGGTGCAGTTGATCTAAAGAAAATATAGAACCATGAGAAAACCTAGATATTAACTATATAAAAATAGAAATTGAGTCTTATTCATGAGGTAAATTGTTATTCTCCAAACACCCAAATAGAATAAAAATAGAAAGAGAAGTGACTCCATGTATTCAAGATGTCTGGTGGAGCAATAAGCTAGATGAGTAAGCGACAGGCGGTCGTAGCCTTGTCAACAAAAGAAGTTGAATACATGGCGACCACTCATGGAAGCAAATAAGTGGTATGGATTCTTGTGTTCAGGAATCAGGTTTGAGAAGAGAGCTATGAAGGTAAGTTTCAACAGTCAAAGAAAATTTTGTCTATCAAAGAACCCTGCCTATCATTCAAAGACTAAGCACATTGATGTACAATACCATTTCATAAGAGACATGGTGGAAAGTAACAAGGTGCTAATGGAGAAAGTAGACACATTGGAAAATGTAGCAGACTCATTGACCAAGTCTATGAGTGTTGTGAAGTTCTCTTGCTGCAGAGAGGCAATGGGTATTGTTGCCCTGAGTCTGTGAATGAAAGTTTAAGAATCTCCTTTTTCAAAAAAGAATTCAACAAGTGGGAGAATGTTAGGTTGTTATATTCTTTGTAGTGAAATTATAGCCGAGGTGAATCAACTGAAGGTCGAAGTCAAGGTGGATTGACAACAAGTCGAAGTCGAGGTGGACCAACAATAGGTTGAAGTTTAGGTAGATCGACAACAAGTCGAAGGTAGAGGGAGTTGTCTGGGTAAATTCGAAGTCGAAGATATCGATGAAAATTCAACTGAAAATAGGTCAAAGTGTAGGCATGAGACGACCGACTATAGATGAATGAAGGCTGGCTAGTAGTCGATTGTAATAGAATCCAAAGATTTTTGGGATTTGTAAACAATGATATGCATGGATATGTAACCATTTTTGGGCGCCAATATTTAGGGTTTTTCCTATTGTAAATCCTATAAAGAGGTGTGTTGTAAGGCCGTAAATATTGTTGTTGTTAGGTAATTGTAGAATGCACTTTTTCAAGTTAATACATGTGTAAGTGTAGGTTGTTGGTAATGCATATGTAATCCAAATTGGATACAACTTTGTTCTTGATTTTTTAAGAGGGTATGATGTCGATTTTTTCTTAGGTGTGGACCAAGGTTAAACATGTAACCATTTATTCTGAATGAATAAGACAACAAGTGAGAAGAATGATCAAAGGAATGTTTTTCCTCGTTAATGGTTTCTAGGGTAAAATGTCAGTGTACTTTTTGATTTCTGGTGTCATTTGATTTCTTGATTAAAGTCTTCTTCTCTTATGATAGGATTAATAGGGAAGTGTCCTTCATTTCCCGACACTTCCACTTGATGATATACTCAATGATTTCTTGATTTTGTATTTTCTTGATCCTTCTTTCAAGGATTGTTTCTAGTTCTAGTCTAGTATGATTTTCCCTTCTCCATTAATATTTGGTAAAATATTTGGATCTTGTTATAGATTACCTTATTCAAGAAGGGAATATGAAAACTGCATGTACACGTGAAAAGGGAGGTAAGTCCAATTCGCAATCCATACTTCCAATCTTATGAAACACCTTATAGGGACCATAGTACTTGGGTGATAATTTATTGTCCTTTTTTTAGGAGCATTTGTATGTATTGTTGTAGCCTCATAAATACCCAATCCACCACTTCATATTCCCTTTCACTATAATGATGATATGATTATTATTTCATGCTATGTTTTGTTGCAACCAAGTTGTCCTTCGATAGTTTGAGAACCTCTTGTTGGTGTTCTATGTGGTCCTCCAATGCTTGAACCTTCACTTTCCCTCTCAAGGGTGATGTGATGGATAAAGGATGATATCCATAAAGTTCCATAAACAAGGACATTTTTTATGAAGTATGGAAGGACGTGTTGTACCACCATTATGCAAAGGGAAATCACTTAACCGATTGTGTATTTTTACCATGTGCAAAGGAACAAAGATACCCTTTTAGAAATTTATTCACAATATTAGTTTACCCATTGGATTGAGGATGGTAAGAGGAGTTGTTAGCCAATTGATTACCCAAATAATAAAACCATTTGGTCCAAAAATTACCATTGAAAATTGGATCTCTATCACTTACAATAATCTTGTGGATTCCATGTAGCTTTTGAGCTATTTCCATGAATGTTGTAGCTAATGTACTTTATTTTAAAGGATGAAAAAGAGAGAAAAAATAGGCATATTTTTTGAGTCAATCCACCACTACCATGATGAAATTATTTCCTTCATACTTGGGTAAACTTGTAATAAAATCCATTGAGACCTCTTCCCAATGTTGACTTGGTATGGATGATGGTTGTAGGAGACACGTGGTCTTGATTGTCTCTCCCTGATTCTACTGGAAAACTAAACATTCAACCACAATATTTTGAACATCATTTTTAAGACCTTTCCATAAAAATCCTTCGTGATCCTATGGTAAGTTTTCAAGAATCATATATTTCCTCCTATAGGAGAAGTGTGCAATTCTAATAGAATATTTTGTTTGAGTTTTTTTTCCTCAAGAAAAAATTGTAAATTTTATTTCCAGGAGAAATAAAATTTACATTTTGTATAATGAATGAATAACATGCATTTATTCAACCAAAAACTATCGTACTAGGAATTTCAGACTCAATCATTAAATACATTTACATAAATGTCTCTCTTATCATCTTCGCTACATAAATACGTATACAAGAAATGACTAAAGAGGATGCCACCAACACGAACACAAGTTCTGGCCCCCATTAAGAGAGAACCCATCTACCAAAATATTTATGAATCTAGAAAGAAATAAACCTGTTCTAGCCGTCAACTGCTAGAGCTATGAATCTGTACCTCAAAAATAAATTTACAAAAAAGTGTTAGGATTTTAAACTTTAGCTGACACAATATTCAATATTTACAAAAAGTTTGATCAAAATATTGCTTCACATCATGAAAGAAAACATCAAAAAATAAAATAAGTACTATGAATCCACCGGGTCCATCCTGTCAATAAAAGGTCTATGATAATATTAAAATAATTCTCCTTCTCTTTCTTCTATTACCTTCCACTGTCCCAAAACCAACTGAAGACCCTCTTTAGAGAGCTTGTTGGATTCTTTTTTTTGCTCCCTGTAAACATGTCAAATAGAGAAATTTCTATAAGATGTCAAGAGGATAAATACTTATTCAAGAAAATGAGTGAGTCTAAAGTTGTGACACAATTGTTATTTCCTGATCCAATTTATGACCACCATAGAGTCTCTAAAGATTTGAACATAAGTAATCCCTTTTTCCCTCACAAAAGCAAGTAACAATTTTAGGGCCATTAGTTCAATGTAGTTGTTTGAACCTGAAACAAGACCCATTTTTAGTTTGAAGAAGAGGGAATAAGTAAGAAAGAGGAAATATCCACCACCATAGTTTTGGATGTCATTTTTAGAGGCCCCACCAAAATAATGCCATGGATGTGAATGATCCACTATTTCTTCCACCACATATCGAACTAGGGGAACATCCTTTCCTTGAGGAAAGTGAGATAAAATAATTAGACTTTGAGCTACTATAAGTTTAGGAATTGATGATTTATCATGGAAAATTGTTGCATTTTGGGCCAATCAAATTTCCCAGTTTATGAGAAGCAAGAGGGATTTTATGTTATATGTTTGTGGATTTGATACCCATGTTCTCCAATCTTCATCAATGCATTGTCCTTACCATAAAAAACCGTGATTAAGTGCTTTTATGCATTCTACCCGAATCATTTTTGCAAAAGGGAAATTTAGGAACATGTGGGTAATTGATTCCTTGTCATCCTTGCAAGAAGAACACCATATTGGGCCTTCCAAACATTTATTCCTCATTTTTTCCCAAGTTGGCACTTTTTTTTTATCAGACACCATAAGAAAAGGTGGGATTTTAGTGTGAATTTTAATTTCCATATCCCTTTCCACCACCAAGTTGGATCTTGTTGTAGGAGATCAATATTGATTTCAGTGTACACCCCATGTGAATTATGTTTCTAAAATAGCTCATTTTCCCTGTCTATAATATGGATGTGTTCCATTTGAATAGCCCAAAGATAAGTATCCCAATAAACAAAAAATTCCTCTCGGAGACCCACCTATAATGTGTTCTTCCAAAATTCTACCCAAGATGTGGTTCTCTCCCTGTTCGCAACTTGTGCCAGATGGAAAAAACCCCTTTCTTGTAGATTTAAGATTACTACATGAGGCAGTAAGTGACTTATGTTACTTCCTATCCAAGGGTCAACACCTATTCTGACTTAATTTTCCTTTCCCATTGACAAGGATAATCCCTCCTCTATAATCAATAAATATTCCACTAGAGCCTTCCAAATAATAGAGCAGTTGATTGTCTCCTTCAAGGGCCTTCTTATCCAATCATCCAATGAGTCTAGGTTGATGTATTTTTGAATAACTACTTTTTTACAAAGGATTTATATAGAAATTAGTCTCCAACCTACTTTTGCAGAAATATCCTTTGAAAAGAGATGAATGTTTTTTAAGCCTCAACCCCCCAATAATTTCGCAGTCGCTAGAACATCCCATTTGAGCCAAGGAATTACAAAGTGGTACTTTATTCCAAGACATAGAAATATGAAGCAAATACATATTATATTCTCCAATGTACCTTTCAGTACCCAAGTTAATGAAGTCCAATACATCGAGATTGTTTCTAGAACTAATTTGACAAGTACTAGTCTCCCCACCCAAGATAGCCAACAAAGGCTCCAATATTTTAATCTATTTTCCAATTTTTCCACTAGACAGACCCAATCTTCCTTATTGAAGCTATTTGGTTTTAAATGGAATCCCAAATAATTTAATCCCTCATCAAAGGGAAAAAAGGTAAATGGAAAGAGATTTGTATAATACTTGATCTCCTCTGCATCCATTAGATGAGATGACATAGTGGATTTTTGAGAATTTATCTGCATTCTAGTTGCTCAAACAAATAGATCCAAAATCGCATCCCTCCTTAGACCAAAACATAATATTGATACATCATCAACAAATAGAATATGTGTATTCTACAATCTAGGGGAAATATATATACCTTGAAAAGCACCCCTAGATTTTTCCTCACCAATGGCCCGACTCAGGCCCTCCACCACTAGTAATAAAAGGACGAGAGACATTGAGAAACCTTGTTTGAGTCCTCTTTATGCATGCAAAAAAATGGGAAATTGCTTCATTTATCAGTACTACAAAATAAATTGATGAGATACAACTCATAATCCAATTTATGAAAGGAATCTCAAAGCCTAGGTGTGTTAGGAGAATCCTTATGTAGAGCCACATGAATCTGTCATAAGATTAAGATAGATCAATATTTAATATTTTCCCTTTTGTATTCCTTGAATTAATACTATGTAGATCCTATTGGGACACTCCAATGGCTTCATAAATCTATCTTCCTTCCAGAAAACCAAATTGTTCTTGTGAAATTGATTTGGATAGGAAAGACTTTAATCTTCTGCTAATGATCTTTGAAACTACCTTGTAGATGTTTTTACATAAATAAATAGTCTTGAAGTCTTCAAAATACTGAGGATAATCCTTCTTAGGGATGATAACAATGAAAGTGGCATTTAGTGGAGGATGCATATAACCATTTATACTAGATTCTTCAACAAACCTGAGAATGTATTTCCCGATAATGTCATAATGTCCCATAAAAAAATCCATATCCCACCCATCCAAACCAAGAATTTTATCTTTTTGGAAACTATGGATCACCTCTTTGAGTTATTCTTCTATTACTTCTTCCATAAATGCCCTGTTAAAATCCTCATCTACAAATCTTGGAAAATATAGGGCCATTTTTTCAACTATGGCATCAATAGAGACTCTCTCTTCTACTTTGAATAAGGTCTTGAAATGTCGAGTGCCCAACTATTCAAGCTCATTGAAAGAAGAGTAATATCTACCACTATGGTGTTTTAGCTGCCAGATGGTGTTCAACATCTTTCTCCCTTTTTCATATTCTTGGAAGAACTTTTTGTTCTCGTCCCCATTCTTAAGCCAAAATTCTCTACTCTTTAGATGTCATTCTGCCTCCTTTGCTTCCAAAAAAATTATTCTCTTCTTTTCTAGATAAATTAGGGTCTCTTTTGCCTCTGGTGAAGTGAAACTCCCACCCTGTGAGTCATACATAGTTTGTAGAGTAGCTTCAACATTTATGAGCTCATGTGAATCCTATTTTTTCTTCTTGTGAGCCCAATCAAGAGTTTCCTTTTTAAAAATTTTAAGAATTTGTAAAAATAGCGTTGATGCCCCATCTTCTGGACCAATAGGTGTCCAAATTGACTTGACTAGGTTAAGAAAGATTTCCTCCTTTATCCATGACGAATTGAATTTAAAATAACTAACTGGTTTTTTTAATCTACCAACGACCTCCAACAAAATTGGGAAACGATCTGACTTGCATCCAACTCCCACCCATTGTTTGAAAAATATTGGAGATTCCACTAGATATTCAACACGCAGAATGTGGTCTATCCTTTTGGAAATAAATTCATCTCCAACTCTCATATTTCTCCATGTAGGGATCAATTTGATGGGGGGAATATCGATTAGACCCAATTCCCCCAACTTGTGACAAAATTATTCCAAGAGAGAATCAAGAAGAGTTATGTGTCCCCGTGATTCAGAAATTTCCAAAGAAAAATTGAGGTCACCGCCCATGATTAGGTCCTCTCTTTCCATAAAATGTTTACTAAGAAAAATATCCCAATATAGGACCCGATTATGGGTTCTACCAGAGACATTGAGAATCAAAAGACACTTGTAAAAAATTGTCGATAAGATGGTCACACTAGAATCAAAACCAATGGAGTTGATTAATTGAATATATATATACCTCCATCCAGTATCCATTTCCCCTGATTGACCCCTTGTATCAAGACCTATAAAATTCCAATCTTTAAACAAAATTTCTAGGAGAGGCACTAACATAGATGTGCCCCTCAAAGTCTCTTGAAACAACAAAATTTCTAGTTGGGTTGAGTCCACCAGCCTATGGAGAGCAAGTTTTTTAGATAGGATCTCCACACCCCTACCATTTAGTGAAAGCACCTTCATTATGCAAACCTAGCCATGGTCTGCACTTTTCTAAGGGCCCCATGTGATAAAAAGTTGGTGTTTGACTACCATGTCCATGGAAGCTCAGGATTATGTTTTTGAGAGATTAGATGTTCTTCCCCTTCCCTTTCCACAAGAGACTGGTGGTGGGTTCATACCTAGTCTAGCCATATTTTGGAATGATTCCCTAGGCCCTAGAATGGGTTTGTTCCTTAATTGATAAACCACCAAATATTACTCCGAATATTTTGAGGAGTCCATGGAAAATTTGGCATGGGGAGTGGGTTCCAGGATTGGGAAAGGAGCCAAAAGAATATTTTCCAAGGGAGGGTCATCGAGAAAAAAAGGAGTATGGGGGGAAATCAAAGAAAAAGGGAGACTCTTCAAAGATCATGTATGGGTTTTACTTAATATAGACAATGAATGAAACATACAATTTAAAGAGAGGAGGAAATGAGGCGACATACCTAGGTGCACATTTGTTCCTTGTTGGAGAAATTTTATATCTGTTGAAAGCTGATCTAGATGGCCCCAACCCAAAATAGGCACATGAATCGAAGGAGTTGATGGATCCCTATCCTAAAAAATCCCATCTTTCTTGGGTGAAATATGCCAAACCCCACCCCAATTGAGATTTCTCTTCCTTGTTTCAATATAGGAGTCAAGGAAGCCTCACCAATAGAAGATGTCCCATGCTTTCTCTTCCCATACCCAAAAGGACCATTCTACTTTTTCTCATGGGAAGGGAACAATTTCTAGAAAGATGACCATGTTTGTGGTAGTGACATTTTAAAGGGATTCCTTCATAGTCCATTTTTTTCATAAAGGATTTTCCACCCTAAGATAATTATGTCTCCTCTACCAAACCCTTATGGATGTTCAAAGAGACTAAGATGTGTGCCACTAAAATTTTTCCAGAGGAAATGAAAGACATATCGACATCCATGAAATAACCCAGGGTAATTCCCATGAACTCAAATCCCTTTGGCATCCATAATTCTGGAGGAAATCCTGGTAATCTTACCCAGATCGGAAATTCATCAATTTTCTCTCAAATTGTGTCAAATAATGGTGTCCACCTCTTCAGTAGCATCGACATCGAGTCTATACATAAAGGACTCTTCAAAACACTTATGATATCCATCAAATAGTAGAACCAAAACATAATCCAACCTTTTGACAGAGATTGAGTCAAAGGAAAAAGTTGTACCTTCTCCGATCAATACTTTTCTACCCATTCCTTTAAGGTATTGATACCCAAATAGTGGTTGTTCACCCAGCCCACTATCGCTGTCTCCACCATTTTCGAAACCTATGGGAGAATAATGTCATCCCAAAGGGACAATTTTTGTGGATTTGGAACTACTTTTATATTGGATTGAGAAGATTGTGATTTATGGTGTTTTGAGACCTCTTTCTTTCCTTCCCCCAAGTCACATGAGGAAATATTCTAGAAACCCCCTTCTTGATATTCTAGATGATGGGAAGAGCCATGCCTCAAAGTGTCATCTCTCAAATCCAGAGTTGATGAAACATGTGGGGAAACAATAAACTTTGACGGGTCAATGGAGGAGAAATTTCCCCTATCAAACCCTTCAAGACCACATACCAGATCCTTCTCTGAGAGACCCTCTAGAGAAAGACCACAGATTATTTGAGCACAAGAAACAAAACCACCTCCCTCTAGAAACCTTAATACCTCATAAACATCTAAGAAAAAAGGGGTATTTTCCCTCAAACCCTCAAAAGGATACTCCGGAAAAAAAACCTTTCCAAATTCCACTCATAATCCTTGACCATCAATGCGACCAAATCTAAGAAAATACCATGGGTTGTAGAAAAAAAACTACCATATGGGCCCTCCTCGTATTCCAATCCATGGAAAGAGACCATAGCCACCTTAGGAAACAAAGGAGGAGATACCCCAAATATAGGATCACATACCTGATGGTTTGGGTCAAGGACATATAATGAAGCACCTTCCATCATGCAAGTAGAAAACAATGGATAAGAAACTGACATAGATAATGAGCCACCTGGCACTGACCATATTTGTTGATAGTCAATATAATCCCCTGAAAAATATAATAACTTCTCTTCAAAATCCATCTCACTTGAAAAAAAATAACAAAGGCTGGTCACTTAAAGAGGATACTGAATGGGGAACTAACCTTCCTGCATGAGATTGACGAGCCACGAGTCATATTCATATTTCTTGCAACGTGACATGCAAATAGGGTTTCTACAAACCCCCCCCATCTCTCGTATGAATATCAGGATATTTTGTTTGAGTTAGGAATTCTTACATGAATATACAAAATCCTAATACCACAGTGAATCATTCTTCCAAACAAATTTATCTAATGCACTTGGGTCCTCTTGTAGTTTTTAAATGATCTTGCATGTCTTTTTATATTTCTTCCATTCTATCCTTGCTTCTTCCACCCAATCAAATTATGGAATGGAAATATAACACATTAATCCTTTTGTGTCTCCTTATTTCCTTGAAAGTGCATATGCGACCACATTTTTCTTTCTTTTTTTGTAGCTAATTTCAAATTCATAAACTAGCATCTTCATAACACATTTTTTTTCTCTTATGAAGATAATCATTGTTCCAAGAAGTAATTTAATCTATCATGATTTGTTTTAACCTTTAAGTGCCTTCCTATTAGGTATATGTATCATTTCTTAACTAAATTCAATATGGCCAACATTTCATTTTCATAAATGGATTTGAGTAAGTTCTTCCCTTTAAGTTGGTGGATCTCAAAGGAAAGGGGGGTTCCTTGTTGCATCAAAACTAAACCAATTCCATGCCTTGAGGCATCACACTCCATAATAAAGTTTTGTGTGAAGTTAGGTGTGGCTAGGAATGGAGTTGTACACATAGCCTACTTAAGTTTTTCAAAAGTTGTGGTTACTTCTTAAGTCCAAGAAAATTCCTCTATTTTACTAACACTATTAAAGATTATGCTATTAGATGATAATTTTTTACAAACTTGTGGTAATATCTCATAATTCCTAAGAATCCTCTAAGATTTTTTAATGTTTTCGAGATTGGAAATTCCATCATAGCTTTAATTTTGTTAGGGTTCACTTTAGCACCCTCATGAGATACAATATGAACAAAATATTCCACTTCACGAACCCCAAAGGAACACTTGAAATGATTTTCATATAGTTGTTTCTATTTCAATAATTTTAAGACCATGTCAACATGTTGTACATGCTCTTCCTAGATTTAATTTATATTAGTATATCATCAAAAAATGTTAACGCAATTTTTCTAAGAAAGGGTTTGAAAATATAATTCATCAAGTTTTAAAACATGGAAGGTGTATTAGTGTGGCCAAAATACATCACCAAAAACTCATAATGACCTTCATGTGTTCAAAAGGTTGTTTTGGGGGTCAAAATGTCTTCTTACCTCATTATGATTTAATGATATCTAGCATGAATATTTAACTTAGTAAAGAAAATTTCTCCTTGCATTTCATCAATGACTAGAATACGAAACTTATATTTAATGGTCATTTTGTTTATATATCTATAGTATGGACACATACACCATGGACCTTTCTTTTTTTAAACAATAACTATTGGTTAAGATAAATAACTCTAGATAGGTTTAATGATTCCACCCTCTAAAATTTCTTGAACCATACACTCAATATCACTCTTTTGTGCATATGGGTACATGTAAGGTTTGATGTTAGGTGGTACACTTCCCGACTACAAATGACTAGCATGGTCATGATTTATAGTAGGTGGAAGACATTTAGGAATCTCTCCAAATACCATGGAATGATTGTTGATAACTTTTTGGAGATCCATGAGAGCAGAGGGTCTAGACATTTGAACATCTAGTAAGCACAATTGTGCAATTACACCATGGTGTCCCTTTTTTAGGAATTTTGTTATGCTATTAGAGATTATCACTTTAGAGGGTTTCCATTGTATAAATATAGGTTCAATTTCTTTAGCTTCTAAGGAAATCATGACAAGTTCTTGAAAATTAAGATTCATTATTCCCCATGATTGTAACCATTGGACCCCTAATACAACATCAACACCACCCATTTGGATTACAATCATTGGAATATCTAATAAATACTTCCCCATGGTGAGATTAATACCATGGAAGTTCCCTAAACAATTTATGGTGCATCCATATGTAATCATTACTTGAAACTCTGGTGTTGGATATGTAAAGAAATTGAGGAGTCTATCTAATTTGAAATAAATAAAGTTATGGTTACTACCAAAATCAATCAACATTGTTACCTTTTTCTTTTCGATATATCCTTATATCTTGAGAGTTTGAGTGTTGATTCCAACCAATGGATNTGGAAGGGAGGCCTCCATAAAGTCTTCAAGAATTAGCACATATGGGTATATGTTGAGCTTGATGAAGAAGTTTTTTGTACAATAATTGGTTGGGTGGAGCCAATGGTGAAGAGAAACAACAAAATACGATATATGGGGTGGATGGTTAACCTCAAAGAACCCAAAAAACTAAGACATATGAGTTGAGGAAGAGGAATAGGGTGTGTAGGGTGGGAGGGTTGCCTCGAAATAAACTTAAAATCTAAGTGAAAATAAGAAAGATGAAACATTACTTATTTGATACCAATGATAAGGAACAACCTACTAAAATAAAACTCAAAGATCAATCAAAGACAAAAAAGGTGCAGTTGATCTAAAGAAAATATAGAACCATGAGAAAACCTAGATATTAACTATATAAAAATAGAAATTGAGTCTTATTCATGAGGTAAATTGTTATTCTCCAAACACCCAAATAGAATAAAAATAGAAAGAGAAGTGACTCCATGTATTCAAGATGTCTGGTGGAGCAATAAGCTAGATGAGTAAGCGACAGGCGGTCGTAGCCTTGTCAACAAAAGAAGTTGAATACATGGCGACCACTCATGGAAGCAAATAAGTGGTATGGATTCTTGTGTTCAGGAATCAGGTTTGAGAAGAGAGCTATGAAGGTAAGTTTCAACAGTCAAAGAAAATTTTGTCTATCAAAGAACCCTGCCTATCATTCAAAGACTAAGCACATTGATGTACAATACCATTTCATAAGAGACATGGTGGAAAGTAACAAGGTGCTAATGGAGAAAGTAGACACATTGGAAAATGTAGCAGACTCATTGACCAAGTCTATGAGTGTTGTGAAGTTCTCTTGCTGCAGAGAGGCAATGGGTATTGTTGCCCTGAGTCTGTGAATGAAAGTTTAAGAATCTCCTTTTTCAAAAAAGAATTCAACAAGTGGGAGAATGTTAGGTTGTTATATTCTTTGTAGTGAAATTATAGCCGAGGTGAATCAACTGAAGGTCGAAGTCAAGGTGGATTGACAACAAGTCGAAGTCGAGGTGGACCAACAATAGGTTGAAGTTTAGGTAGATCGACAACAAGTCGAAGGTAGAGGGAGTTGTCTGGGTAAATTCGAAGTCGAAGATATCGATGAAAATTCAACTGAAAATAGGTCAAAGTGTAGGCATGAGACGACCGACTATAGATGAATGAAGGCTGGCTAGTAGTCGATTGTAATAGAATCCAAAGATTTTTGGGATTTGTAAACAATGATATGCATGGATATGTAACCATTTTTGGGCGCCAATATTTAGGGTTTTTCCTATTGTAAATCCTATAAAGAGGTGTGTTGTAAGGCCGTAAATATTGTTGTTGTTAGGTAATTGTAGAATGCACTTTTTCAAGTTAATACATGTGTAAGTGTAGGTTGTTGGTAATGCATATGTAATCCAAATTGGATACAACTTTGTTCTTGATTTTTTAAGAGGGTATGATGTCGATTTTTTCTTAGGTGTGGACCAAGGTTAAACATGTAACCATTTATTCTGAATGAATAAGACAACAAGTGAGAAGAATGATCAAAGGAATGTTTTTCCTCGTTAATGGTTTCTAGGGTAAAATGTCAGTGTACTTTTTGATTTCTGGTGTCATTTGATTTCTTGATTAAAGTCTTCTTCTCTTATGATAGGATTAATAGGGAAGTGTCCTTCATTTCCCGACACTTCCACTTGATGATATACTCAATGATTTCTTGATTTTGTATTTTCTTGATCCTTCTTTCAAGGATTGTTTCTAGTTCTAGTCTAGTATGATTTTCCCTTCTCCATTAATATTTGGTAAAATATTTGGATCTTGTTATAGATTACCTTATTCAAGAAGGGAATATGAAAACTGCATGTACACGTGAAAAGGGAGGTAAGTCCAATTCGCAATCCATACTTCCAATCTTATGAAACACCTTATAGGGACCATAGTACTTGGGTGATAATTTATTGTCCTTTTTTTAGGAGCATTTGTATGTATTGTTGTAGCCTCATAAATACCCAATCCACCACTTCATATTCCCTTTCACTATAATGATGATATGATTATTATTTCATGCTATGTTTTGTTGCAACCAAGTTGTCCTTCGATAGTTTGAGAACCTCTTGTTGGTGTTCTATGTGGTCCTCCAATGCTTGAACCTTCACTTTCCCTCTCAAGGGTGATGTGATGGATAAAGGATGATATCCATAAAGTTCCATAAACAAGGACATTTTTTATGAAGTATGGAAGGACGTGTTGTACCACCATTATGCAAAGGGAAATCACTTAACCGATTGTGTATTTTTACCATGTGCAAAGGAACAAAGATACCCTTTTAGAAATTTATTCACAATATTAGTTTACCCATTGGATTGAGGATGGTAAGAGGAGTTGTTAGCCAATTGATTACCCAAATAATAAAACCATTTGGTCCAAAAATTACCATTGAAAATTGGATCTCTATCACTTACAATAATCTTGTGGATTCCATGTAGCTTTTGAGCTATTTCCATGAATGTTGTAGCTAATGTACTTTATTTTAAAGGATGAAAAAGAGAGAAAAAATAGGCATATTTTTTGAGTCAATCCACCACTACCATGATGAAATTATTTCCTTCATACTTGGGTAAACTTGTAATAAAATCCATTGAGACCTCTTCCCAATGTTGACTTGGTATGGATGATGGTTGTAGGAGACACGTGGTCTTGATTGTCTCTCCCTGATTCTACTGGAAAACTAAACATTCAACCACAATATTTTGAACATCATTTTTAAGACCTTTCCATAAAAATCCTTCGTGATCCTATGGTAAGTTTTCAAGAATCATATATTTCCTCCTATAGGAGAAGTGTGCAATTCTAATAGAATATTTTGTTTGAGTTTTTTTTCCTCAAGAAAAAATTGTAAATTTTATTTCCAGGAGAAATAGAATTTACATTTTGTATAATGAATGAATAACATGCATTTATTCAACCAAAAACTATCGTACTAGGAATTTCAAACTCCATCATTAAATACATTTACATAAATATCCCTCTTATCATATTTGCTACATAAATACGTATACAAGAAATGACTAAAGAGGATGCCACCAACAAGAACACAAGTTCTGCCCCCCATTAAGAGAGAACCCATCTACCAAAATATTTATGAATCTAGAAAGAAATAAGCCTGTTCTTGTCGTCAACTGATAGAGCTATGAATTTGTACCTCAAAAATAAATTTACAAAAAGGTGTTACGATTTTAAAATTTAGATGACACAATATTCAATATTTACAAAAAGTTTGATCAAAATATTGCTTCACATCATGAAAACAAACATAAAAAAATAAAATAAGTACTATGAATCCACCGGGTCCATCCTGTCAATAAAAGGTCTATGATAATATTAAAATAATTCTCCTTCTCTTTCTTCTATTACCTTCCATTGTCCCAAAACCAATTGAAGACCCTCTTTAAAGAGCTTGTCGGATTCTTTGTTTTGATCCCTGTAAACATGTCAAATAGAGAAATTTCTATAAGATGTCAAGAGGATAAATACTTCTTCAAGAAAATGAGTGAGTCTAAAGTTGTGACACAATTGTTATTTCGTGATCCAATTTATGAACACCATAGAGTCTCTAAAGATTTGAACAGAAGTAATCCCTTTTTCCCTCACAAAAGTAAGTAACAATTTTAGGGCCATTAGTTCAATGTAGTTGTTTGAACCTGAACCAAGACCCATTTTTAGTTTGAAGAAGTGGGAATAAGTAAGAAAGAGGAAATATCCACCACCATAGTTTTAGATGTCATTTTTAGAGGCCCCACCAAAATAATGCCATGGATGTGAATGATCCACTATTTCTTCCACCACATATCAAATTGGGGGAACATCCTTTCCTTGAGGACAGTGAGATAAAATAATTAGACTTTGAGCTACTATGAGTTTAGGAATTGATGATTTATCATGGAAAATCGTTGCATTTTGGGCCAATCAAATTCCCCAGTTTATGAGAAGAAGGAGGGATTTTATGTTATATGTTTGTGGATTTGATACCCATGTTCTCCAATCTTCATCAATGCATTGTCCTTGCCATAAAAAACCGTGATTAAGTGATTTTATGCATTCTACCCAAATCGTTTTTGCAAAAGGGAAATTTAGGAATAGGTGGGTAACTAATCTTGTCATCCTTGCAAAAAGAACACCATATTGGGCCTTCCAAACATTTATTCCTCATTTTTTCCCAAGTTGGCACTTTTTTTTTATCAGACACCATAAGAAAAGGCGGGATTTTAGTGGGAATTTTAATTTCCATATCCCTTTCCACCACCAATTTGGATCTTGTTTTAGGAGATCAATATTGATTTGAGTGTACACCCCATGTGAATTATGTTTCTAAACTAGCTCATTTTCCCTGTCTATAATATGGATGTGTTCCATTTGAAGAGCCCAAAGATAAGTATCCCAATAAACAAAAAATTCCTCTCTGAGACCCACCTATAATGTGTTCTTCCAAACTTATACCCAAGATGTGGTTCTCTCCCTATTCGCAACTTGTGCCAGATGGAAAAAACCGCTTTCTTGTAGATTTAAGATTACTGCATGAGGGAGTAAGTGAATTATGTTACTTTCTATCCAAGGGTCAACACCTATTATGACTTAATTTTCCTTTCCCACTGACAAGGATAATCCCTCCTCTATAATCAATAAATATTCCACTGGAGCCTTCCAAATAATAGAGCAGTTGATTGTCTCCTTCAAGGGCCTTCTTATCCAATCATCCAATGAGTTTGGGTTGATGTATTTTTGAATAACTATTTTTTTACAAAGGATTTATATAGAAATTAGTCTCCAACCTACTTTTGCAGAAATATCCTTTGAAAAGAGATGAATGCTTTTTAAGCCTCAACCCCCCAATAATTTGGCGGTCGCTAGAACATCCCATTTGAGCCAAGGAATTACAAAGTGGTACTTTATGCCAAGACATAGAAATATGAAGCAAATACATATTATATTCTCCAATGTACCTTTCGGTACCCAAGGTAATGAAGTCCAATACACTGAGATTGTTTCTAGAACTAATTTGACAAGTACTAGTCTCCCCACCCAAGAGAGCCAACAAAGGCTCCAAGATTTTAATCTATTTTCCAATTTTTCCACTAGACATACCCAATCTTCCTTATTGAAGCTATTTGGTTTTAAATGGAATCCAAAATAATTTAATCCCTCATCAAAGGGAAAAAAGGTAAATGGAAAGAGATTTGTATAATACCTGATCTCCTCTGCATCCATTAGATGAGCTGACATAGTGGATTTTTGAGAATTTATTTGCATTCTAGTTGCTCAGACAGACAGATCCAAAATGTAATTTAATTTCGTTGCATCCCTCCTTAGACCACAACATAATATCAATACATCATCAACAAATATAATATGTGTAATCTACAGTGTAGGGGAAATATATATACCTTGAAAAGCACCCCTAGATTTTTCCTCACCAATGGCCCGACTCAGGCCCTCCACCACTAGTAAGAAAAGGAAGAGAGACATTGAGCAACCTTGTTTGAGTCCTCTTTATGCATGAAAAAAAATGGGAAATTGCTCCATTTATCAGTACTGCAAAATAAATTGATGAGATACAACTCATAATCCAATTTATGAAAGGAATCTCAAAGCCTAGGTGTGTTAGGAGAATCCTTATGTAGAGCCACATGAATTTGTCATAAGATTCAGATAGATCAATATTTAATATTTTCCCTTTTGTATTCCTTGAATTAATACTATGTAGATCCTATTGGGACACTCTAATGGCTTCATAAATATATCTTCCTTCCAGAAAACCAAATTGTTCTTGTGAAATTGATTTGGATAGGAAATACTTTAATCTTTTGCTAATGATCTCTGAAACTACCTTGTAGATGTTTTTACATAAATAAATAGTCTTGAAGTCTTCAAAATACTAAGGATAGTCCTTCTTAGGGATGGTAACAATGAAATTGGAATTTAGTGGAGGATGCATATAACCATTTATCCTAGATTCTTCAACAACCCTGAGAATGTATTTCCCAATAATGTCATAAAGTCCCATAAAAAAATCCATATCCCACCCATCCAAACCAAGAATTTTATCTTTTTTGAAACTATGGATCACCTCTTTAAGTTATTCTTTTGTTACTTCTTCCATAAATGCCCTATTAAAATCCTAATCTACAAATCTGGGAAAATATAGGGCCATTTTTTCAACTATGGCATCGATCGAGACTCTCTCTTCTACTTTGAATAAGTTCTTGAAATGTCGAGTGCCCAACTATTTAAGCTCGTCGAAAGAAGAGTAATATCTACCACTATGGTGTTTTAGCTGCCAGATGGTGTTCAACATCTTTCTCCCTTTTTCATATTCTTGGAAGAACTTTTTTTTCTCTTCCCCATTCTTAAGCCAAAATTATCTACTCTTTAGATGTCATTCTGCCTCCTTTGCTTCCAAAGAATTTCTTCTCTTCTTTTCTAGAGAAATTAGGGTCTCTTTTTCCTTTAGTGAAGTGAAACTCCCACCCTATGAGTCATAGATAGTTTGTAGAGTAGCTTCAACATTTATGAGCTCATGTGAATCCTATTTTTTCTTCTTGTGAGCCCAATCAAGAGTTTCCTCTTTAAAAATTTTAAGATTTTGTAAAAATAGCGTTGATGCCCCATATTCTGGACCAATAGGTGTCCAAATCGCCTTGACTAGGTTAAGAAAGATTTCCTCCTTTATCCATGACGAATTGAATTTAAAATAACTAATTGGTTTTTTTAATCTACCAACAACCTCCAACAAAATTGGGAAACAATCTGACTTGCATCCAAGTCCCACCCATTGTTTGAAAAATATTGGAGATTCCACTAGATATTCAACACGCAGAAAGTGGTCTATCCTTTTGGAAATAAATTCATCTCCAACTCTCGTATTTCTCCATGTAGGGATCAATTTGATGGGGGAAATATCGATTAGACCCAATTCCCCCAACTTATAAAAAAATTATTCCAAGAGAGAATCAAGAAGAGTTATGTGTCCCCATGATTCAAAAATTTCCAGAGAAAAATTGAGGTCACCACCCATGATTAGGTCCTCTCTTTCCATAAAATTTTTACTAAGAAAATTATCCCAATATGGGACCCGATTGTGGGTTCTACCATAGACATTGAGAATCAAAAGACACCTGTAAAAAATTGTCGATAAGATGGTCACACTAGAATAAAAACCAATGGAGTTGATTAATTGAATATATATATATATACCTCCATCCAGTATCCATTCCCCCTGATTGAGCCCTTGTATCAATACCTATAAAATTCCAATCTTTAAACAAAATTTCTAGGAGAGGCACTACCATAGATGTGTCCCTCAAAGTCTCTTGAAACAAAAAAATTTCTAGTTGGGTTGAGTCCACCATCCTGTGGAGAGAAAGTTTCTTAGATAGGATCTCCACACCCCTACCATTTAGTGAAAGAACCTTCATTATGAAAACCTAGCCATGGTCTGCACTTATCTAAGGGTACCATGTGATAAAAATTTGGTGTTCGACTACCATGTCCATGGAAGCTCAAGATTATGTTTTTGAGAGATTGGATGTTCTTCCCCTTCCCTTTCCACAAGAGACCGGCGGTGGGTTCATACCTAGTCTAGCCATATTTTGGAATGATTCCCTAGGCCCTAGAATGGGTTTGTTCCTTAACTGATAAACCACCAAATATTCCTATGAATATTTTGAGGAGTCCATGGAAAATTTGGCATGGGGAGTGGGTTCTAGGATTGGGAAAGGAGCCAAAAGAATATTTTCCAAGGGAGGGTCATCGAGAAAAAAAGGAGTATGGGGGGAAATCAAAGAAAAACAGAGACTCTTCAAAGATCATGTATGGGTTTTAATTAATATAGACAATGAATGAAACATAAAATTTAAAGAGAGGAGGAAATGAGGCGACATACCTAGGTGCACATTTGTTCCTTGTTGGAGAAATTTTATAGCTGTTGAAAGATGATCTAGATGGCCCCAACCCAAACTAGGCACATGAATCAAAAGAGTTGATGGATCCCTATCCTAAAAAATCTCATCTTTCTTGGGTGAAATATGCCAAACCCCACCCCAGTTGAGATTTCTCTTCCTTGTTTCAATATAGGAGTCAAGGAAGCCTCACCAATAGGAGATGCCCCACGCTTTCTCTTCCCATACCCAAAAGGAACATTCTCCTTTTTCTCATGGGAAGGGAACAATTTCTAGAAATATGACCATGTTTTTGGTAGTGACATTTGAAAGGGATTCCTTCATAGTCTAGTTTTTTCATAAAGGATTTTCCACCCCAAGATAATTATCTCTCCTCTACCAAACCCTTACGGATGTTCAAAGAGACTAAGATGTGTGCCACTGAAATTTTTCCAGAGGAAATGAAAGACATAACGACATCCATGAAATAACCCAGGGTAATTCTCATGAACTCAAATCCCTTTGGCGTCCATAATTTCAGAGGAAATCCTGGTAATATTACCCAGATCGAAAATTCATCAATTTTCTCTCAACTTGTGTCAAATAATGGTGTCCACCTCTTTAGTAGAATCGACACCGAGTCTATACATAAAGGACTCTTCAAAACCCTTATGATATCCATCAAATAGTAGAACTAAAACATAATCCAACCTTTTGACAGAGATTGAGCCGAAGGAAAAAGTTGTACCTTCTCCGACCAATACTTTTCTACCCATTCCTTTAAGGTATTGATACCCAAATAATGGTTGTTCACCCAGCCCACTATCATCGTCTCCACCATTTTCGAAACCTATGGGATAATAAAGTCATCCCAAAGGGACAATTTTTGGGGATTTGGAACTACTTTTATATTGGATTGAGAAGATTGTGATTTATGGTGTTTTGAGACCTCTTTCTTTCCTTCCCCCAAGTCACATGAGGAAATATTCCAGAAACCCTCTTATTGAGATTCTAGATGATGGGAAGAGCCATGCCTCAAAGTCTCATCTCTTAAATCTGAAGTTGATGAAACATGTGGGGAAAAAATAAACTTTGACAGGTCAATGGAGGAGAAATTTCCCCTATCAAAACCTTCAAGACCACATACCAGATCCTTCTCTGAGAGACCCTCTAGAGAAAGACCACAGATTATTTGAGCACAAGAAACAAAACCACCTCCCTATAGAAACGTCAATACCTCATAAACATCTGAGAAAAAAGGGGTATTTTCCCTCAAACCCTCAAAAGGATACTCCGGAAAAAAACCCTTTCCAAATTCCACTCATAATCCCTGACCATCAATGCGACCAAATCTGAGAAAATACCATGGGTTGCAGAAAAAAAACTACCATATGGGCCCTCCCCGTATTCCAATCCATGGAAAGAGACCGTATCCACCTTAGGAAACAAAGGAGGAGATACCCCAAATGTAGGATCACATACCTGATGGTTTGGGTCAAGGACATATAATGAAGCACCTTCCATCACGGAAGTAGAAAACAATGGATACGAAACTGACATAGATAATGAGCCACCTGGCACTGACCATATTTGTTGATAGTCAATATAATCCCCTGAAAAATATAATAACTTCTCTTCAAAATCCATCTCACTTGAAAAAAAATAACAAAGGCTGGTCACTTAAAGAGGATACTGAATGGGGAACTAACCTTCCTGCATGAGATTGACGAGCCACGAGTCATATTCATATTTCTTGCAACGTGACATGCAAATAGGGTTTCTACAAACCCCCCCCATCTCTCGTATGAATATCAGGATATTTTGTTTGAGTTAGGAATTCTTACATGAATATACAAAATCCTAATACCACAGTGAATCATTCTTCCAAACAAATTTATCTAATGCACTTGGGTCCTCTTGTAGTTTTTAAATGATCTTGCATGTCTTTTTATATTTCTTCCATTCTATCCTTGCTTCTTCCACCCAATCAAATTATGGAATGGAAATATAACACATTAATCCTTTTGTGTCTCCTTATTTCCTTGAAAGTGCATATGCGACCACATTTTTCTTTCTTTTTTTGTAGCTAATTTCAAATTCATAAACTAGCATCTTCATAACACATTTTTTTTCTCTTATGAAGATAATCATTGTTCCAAGAAGTAATTTAATCTATCATGATTTGTTTTAACCTTTAAGTGCCTTCCTATTAGGTATATGTATCATTTCTTAACTAAATTCAATATGGCCAACATTTCATTTTCATAAATGGATTTGAGTAAGTTCTTCCCTTTAAGTTGGTGGATCTCAAAGGAAAGGGGGGTTCCTTGTTGCATCAAAACTAAACCAATTCCATGCCTTGAGGCATCACACTCCATAATAAAGTTTTGTGTGAAGTTAGGTGTGGCTAGGAATGGAGTTGTACACATAGCCTACTTAAGTTTTTCAAAAGTTGTGGTTACTTCTTAAGTCCAAGAAAATTCCTCTATTTTACTAACACTATTAAAGATTATGCTATTAGATGATAATTTTTTACAAACTTGTGGTAATATCTCATAATTCCTAAGAATCCTCTAAGATTTTTTAATGTTTTCGAGATTGGAAATTCCATCATAGCTTTAATTTTGTTAGGGTTCACTTTAGCACCCTCATGAGATACAATATGAACAAAATATTCCACTTCACGAACCCCAAAGGAACACTTGAAATGATTTTCATATAGTTGTTTCTATTTCAATAATTTTAAGACCATGTCAACATGTTGTACATGCTCTTCCTAGATTTAATTTATATTAGTATATCATCAAAAAATGTTAACGCAATTTTTCTAAGAAAGGGTTTGAAAATATAATTCATCAAGTTTTAAAACATGGAAGGTGTATTAGTGTGGCCAAAATACATCACCAAAAACTCATAATGACCTTCATGTGTTCAAAAGGTTGTTTTGGGGGTCAAAATGTCTTCTTACCTCATTATGATTTAATGATATCTAGCATGAATATTTAACTTAGTAAAGAAAATTTCTCCTTGCATTTCATCAATGACTAGAATACGAAACTTATATTTAATGGTCATTTTGTTTATATATCTATAGTATGGACACATACACCATGGACCTTTCTTTTTTTAAACAATAACTATTGGTTAAGATAAATAACTCTAGATAGGTTTAATGATTCCACCCTCTAAAATTTCTTGAACCATACACTCAATATCACTCTTTTGTGCATATGGGTACATGTAAGGTTTGATGTTAGGTGGTACACTTCCCGACTACAAATGACTAGCATGGTCATGATTTATAGTAGGTGGAAGACATTTAGGAATCTCTCCAAATACCATGGAATGATTGTTGATAACTTTTTGGAGATCCATGAGAGCAGAGGGTCTAGACATTTGAACATCTAGTAAGCACAATTGTGCAATTACACCATGGTGTCCCTTTTTTAGGAATTTTGTTATGCTATTAGAGATTATCACTTTAGAGGGTTTCCATTGTATAAATATAGGTTCAATTTCTTTAGCTTCTAAGGAAATCATGACAAGTTCTTGAAAATTAAGATTCATTATTCCCCATGATTGTAACCATTGGACCCCTAATACAACATCAACACCACCCATTTGGATTACAATCATTGGAATATCTAATAAATACTTCCCCATGGTGAGATTAATACCATGGAAGTTCCCTAAACAATTTATGGTGCATCCATATGTAATCATTACTTGAAACTCTGGTGTTGGATATGTAAAGAAATTGAGGAGTCTATCTAATTTGAAATAAATAAAGTTATGGTTACTACCAAAATCAATCAACATTGTTACCTTTTTCTTTTCGATATATCCTTATATCTTGAGAGTTTGAGTGTTGATTCCAACCAATGGATAACGATAAAGTGTTACACTAATATATTCCAATTCTATATCTTGTGATGGCTCTGGTTCTTTATATTCTTCCTCTTCACAATCTATGTAGAATAATTTATTCTCACCACATGTATGCCCCTTAATATACGTGTTGTCATAATTGAAAGATAGTCCATTTGATATTCTTTCTTCCATTTGTTGAGGTGTCAACCTTGTATTTTGAGTGAGGTTAGGAGGTAACATGGTGCTCTTTATATTTTTTAGTGGCCACCCTTCTAGTAGCCATATTTTTAGTTTCCACTTTCCCTTCCACACAAATTTTTTTGTAACATCTTGTCCCACCCCGAATCACTTAATTTAGAGTGATATTGGTGTTATCATGTTACAAGTGATATTTAAATTTGGGTGCGAGGATAATAACTTATCATCTTAATGACCCATATATATGTATGCATGTATGTATGTATATGGAGAAAACCTTTAAATCTAAGAAGAGTGCATCATTATGGGAAGTCAATAAAGTGGTACATCAATTATGGTCAACAAAACTCACATAGATACAAAGAAGAATGATAAACAACATATTTTCCATTTTAATAGGTAGGACCAAAAACCATAAAGAAACACAACCATCAAGCATTAGGAATGGTGGGAACAAGCCTAAAATTAATTGAACCTAAGGAATCATGGTGACAATCACTCCAAATGATTTAAATTCCAACAAATTGTAAAATGAGGTCACTATTAAATATCATCTCTCCTAAATTATTTGTAATTAAGGGTTGGAAAATGGCATTCCTTGTCAAACATTAATTATCCTTTGCTATGTAGAGAGATGCTTTTTATAGCCTATTATGAGGTAGATTTGTAATTTATTTCATGATCAACATGGATTTGAAATGCGGCATTTGAAAAAAATATTTCAATGTCCACCTTAAGTAGAATACACACACACACACATATTTCTTATTCCGTGGATAAGTTATTTATATATATCAATATGAGGGAGATGTGTAATTCCTTCAATGTTTAACATGGATTTGACATGTCATGCCCCTTATTATTATTATTATTATTATTATTATTATTATTATTATTATTAAATAAGAATAGTAAGGAAGAGTAATCATTATCTTGAAGGGATCATCCCCATATTATTATTAAATACATAAATAAATAATAATAATAATTTTCCTAAGGGAATCATACTTATCTTATTATTATTAAATGAATAAATAAATAAATAATAATGAAGTATAATAAGTAGTTAAAAATAAATAATTGGGGTAGTAAAAGAAAATGGTAAAACAAGTAACAACAATCTATCGAAAAACCCTAAAAATATAATAAAGAATTCAAGTGGATCCTACGGATCGAGTTATTGGATTATATATAAGGAGGGGAAAGAAGGAGAAAATGACATAACTCTTTTGAACGATCTATAGAAAGGACAATGCTAATGAATCCCTAGAATAGTAGTCGATTGAGGGCTCAGGGGTCACCTACTTCTCAAAATTAAAGTAGCAAGGTCTACAGTTGGGTGGAGAGTCGTCCCCCATTTTTTTGTTACATTTTCCATATCAAAGATAAAGGTAGTGATACACTCCTAAAGTCACCAAACTTACAGGTATGTTGGTTTCTTCACCAATTCAGGGATGATTTTAGAGGTTAAATTTTGCTCATGGGCTAATTTTCCATGGTTTTTACCCAAAAAATATTCGCTATTCTAAAAATGATTCGCCCAAATTCTATAGGATACAATTATTTTACTTTAAAAATCGCCAAAAGTTTATAAAAACTATATAAAATCTTTAGAAATTTCAATATTTTTACAAAAATATCGCCAAACATTTTATAGTTGGCATATGAAGGATTAGTAAGATTCGCCAAGGTTTCTACATTTTAAAATAAATGTCCATCCTTAAAATAATCCCTATTCACCATATGTTGAAAAAATAATCCCTTGTTGTAAAAAAATGTTTATTTGAATTGATAATTTTCTTGCACTACAAGGAGAACACCTTCTTGCGAAGGTTTTTATAGAACCTACCCAAAAAAATATTCTCTTAGTTGTTTATAGTGGAGGCGAGTGACTGAGGGTTTTTGCAAAGGTATTTTAATTCAGTGCACCTTTATGGTACAAACGCATCGGTGCGCACCTAAAAAAAAAAACACTAGGACTTAAATGTTCAAACGCACCTTCACTGTTCATAGAAAAGGTGGGAGACTGTAACTTTTTGCAAAGGTTTTTCCTCAATGCGCCTTTAAGGTATATACACATTGGTCATTTCAAGAACAATACAGAACCAATGCATCCATGTATTCAATAGGACCACCATACTTTGTAATAAAATTATGTGCATTAAATAAATCACACATGTGTCGTTGAATAGTACGCATTGGGACGTTCATGAAAAATACATCACTGATGTGTCCATGTTTTCGTAGCACCACCATAATGTATAAAAAATTACATGCACGAAATAAATTGCACCGATGTTGTTGAATGGTACACCCCGGTGTGTTTTTATGTCGAATGACACACCGCAGTAGGGTAATTTTTTTTTTAAATTATGAAATTGATCTTAATTATTACAATGCATACCATGCTTCTGAACTCTCAAGCAAGAACCAATTCTCATATTTATTCCTAAGATTCCACGTTTATGGTGCTCTACACCAACTAGGATAGCTCGATTGGTAGAATCCACACATTTCCAAATTTTTGAAATTACCACAATTTTTCATTTCCTCTCAATGTTGAAACCATGCCTCTTAGAGATACAAGATACCAAGTAAATTATTTATTACCTTCCTATTTTTATTATCATCCAATCAAAATTATAATTTAGCTTGAAATTTTGCATTTTTTTCAATTTGTTTTGCTTTTCACGTGGTGCAACTGAATAGTTCGACTCGACCTGAAGTAGTGCATACTATGTTAAATACACAGTGAGAAATTCCTCCTATGTGTATTGTGTTAAATAAAAAATGAGAATCATTTTCAGCATGTCCATATAGTTTCACACCGGTGTCGTTCAATCTAGCACACCATGATAAATTACTAAAAAACAAAGCAGTGTGTCCTTCAGAACACCACAACACTAGTGTAAACTAGGCTCATACCCACACCAACCCATTACACTTCATTAACCACATAGTTATCTCAATGATATATAAAATTTAACCTAGTGGTGCACCAATTTTAACTAACCACGTTGAGGCATACTGGAAAAATAATTCCCTGACAAGTCAATGTTCAAACACACTGCCATACTTTATAAAAAAATGCATGCATGGAATAAATCGCACCGATGCCATTTAACATTACGTGCAGATACACTTCACTTAACTAACTGCCTAACATAACAATTTATAAAATTTAATGTAGCAGTGCAACCATTGTAATCCAATGCATCGACATTGTATATAAAAACACACCAAGACATATATTTCCCGAATTTTCAAGTGGGGGATCTCATTCAATGCCTCATTCATGATGCACTCGCATTTACAATGCACTAAGGAACAAAATGATGGTGCTCCACTATCACGGTGGTACCATTGCGTTAATAGTAACACCTCGCACTAACTCGCTTTATCATTTTGGTGGACCCCTGGTAACCGGTGTTGTGGACAACATAACACACCGTTAGAAAAAACGTTGGTGCTCCAATAACATGGTAGCACCGATGAATTTATATTAACACATCACACTGTGTAAGTTCACATTCAACAATTTCATCGGTCGGTGTGAATGGATCAAAACAATGCACTGGTAATGTAAAGAGCATGGCACTGGGCCGAATTTTCACAAATTTGCAATGCAGTGCATCTTATGGTAAGCACCGCTAAGATTCTAGGAAGTGCATCAATTGAGATAAATGCGCTGATGCATTTTATTAATTGAACACACTACAAAGTTTTTGAAGCACAAATTTCCTCTGTGGTGAGTCACATAAATAAAACACACTCGTAATGTGTACTACAACAAAGCGAGAAAAATACATAATAATTTACCATATCGATTTGTTTTCTGGGATGATCCATCACTGGTGCTTTATAATACAAAAAAACTAGTATCAACACATGCAAAGCTCGAATGAAGTGTCAATGCATTACATTAAAAAAAATGCATCATGGCGGTTAAGTAAGTTGTACCAAGCAAAATAGTTTAAAATTGTCATTATTGTGTGCATTTTAAAACATTCTTGTTAACGGTGCATCATAAAAAGACAATGCATCGGTTAAAATCGTCCATTGCATGCACTAACATAGACAGTCGGTGCATTTAATATAACCTAGCAAATCGAGTGGTTTAACACCAACCCTTAACATGTGCATTATATATCACAAACGCACTGCTATAGATATCTGTGCTCAACTAACAATGATGCACTGATGCGTTATATTTAACATATTTTTGTCCAATGTTTAATGTCTTATAAGGAGCACCAAACATGGTGCATATGTATTGTTCAACAACACAGGTATTCCAACAAAGGATGAACACCTTCAGTAACCACTCACATAATCTGATCAAAGATCAACACACCGATGTTTTCACGTGGTAAAACCCCTACTTGGAAACATCCATGGCCCCAACCAATGTGACCACTTGGAGAAGTTTATTAATGCAAAGAAAAAGATTACAGAGAGATTTTACAAGAGATTTTCTCACAATCGATCATTAGCAAATGACCCTCCATTCTCTATAAATAAATATCATGGACCAATCAGGTGTTAAGCCACAGATCAATGGCTATTAAGATCAAGGAGATTATGAATAGTTGGATCACTCTATGTCGAGAACATATCGTGACAATCATATTTCCTAACCACAAATGCATACTAATGCATACTAAAGAAGCACACTAGAAAACACACTTTTACCTAACGACACAATAGACCAAGTAGATCTTAACTAACTCCTCAGTGTCGAAATATCCTAACATCCCCCCTTAAGAAAAACTTGGGATAGGATTGAAGGATTTACAATAGTGACACAATAGGAGAAGGAAGGAGGCATTAGAGCCTATCCCCCCTTAATGAAAAATTCCTGAACTCCTAACATAGATCAAAGTTTGGAAGACTTCGCTTTTGTAAGAGACTTTGTGAAAATGTCTGCAACTTGATCTTTTGTAGGGAAACAAAGCACTTCAATAACTTGATCATGAATGAGCTTTCTGATGAAGTGCATGTGTAGCTCGATTTGTTTTCTACCCTGATGTTGAAATCAGTCTTTGGCGAGCTTGATGGCACTCTGATTTTCACACCAATGGCTGGTCAGATGTTGGTGTTGGAATCCAAACTCTGAAAGGATCTGTCGAAGCCACAGGGCTTCCTGACTTGCATTTACCGCTGCTCGGTACTCCACTTCTGCTAAAGAAATTGAAATAGTCTATTGTTTCTTACAGGCCCAAGAGACAGTTCCTGAACCAAGGCTGAAAACATAACCTGCAGTAGACTTCCGATCATCAGTTTCGTTGGCCCAATCTGAATCAGTGAAACCAACCAATAAAGGAGTCCCCCCTGAATTGTAATGTATCCTGAACTGAACTGTACCACGAATATAGCGAAGTATGCTTTTAGTTTATTTCCAATGGATTTCATGGAGTGTTTGCATATACTGGGCAATAAGACCAACAACAAAGGAAAGATCAGGATGGGTATGAGTAAAGTATAAGAGGCTACCAACTAACTGACGGTATAGGGTGGCATTAAATTTAGGAGAAGTATAGGTTTCACTAAGCTTGACTCCAGAATGGAAGGGAGAAGGGGTTGGTTTACAATCATCCATGTTAAAGCGACAAAGAAGGTCACAATCATACTTAGACTGGGAAAGAAAAATTCCTTCATTGGTTTGCAAAACTTGTAGGCCAAGGAAATAATGCAAAAAGCCTAAGTCTGTCATTTCAAAATTCTTCTTAAGGCTGGTTTTCACATGGTTTAAAAGTTTTGAGTCACTACTAGTATGGATAAGGTCATCAACATAAAGGAAAAGTATTATGAGATGGATTCCTACTTTATTGGTATAGACATTAGGATCATAATGGCATCTAGAGAATCTAGTGGCAATAAGAAAGGTGTCCATTTTGGCATACCAAGATCGGGGAGCTTTCTTGAGACCATAAATAGATTTCTTAAGGCAAAAAAAAAAAGTCTAGAGTCATTCTTGACATAGCCAGAAGGTTGTTCCATGTATATTACTTCTTGCAAATATCCATGCAAGAAGGCAGATTTAACATCCATCTGATGGACCTCCCATTTATGTGAGGTAGCAAGGGCAAGAACAAGGCATATGGAATTCATTTTGTCTACAGGGGAAAAGGTTTCATGATAGTCAATTCCTTCAACTTGGGAAAATGCTTTGGCAACTAAACAAGCCTTGTGTCTTTCAATACTTTCAACTAATGCATACTTAGTTATGTAGACCCATTTACATCTGACAAGTTTTCTTCTTTTTGGAAGAGGTACAAGATCCCAAGTATAGTTTTCCATTAAAGAATGATACTCTTCATTCATTGTTGTATCCCAATCTAGATGAACTAAATCTTCTGCAAATGTCTCTGGATCATGAGTTTCTGAAACTTGAACCAAAAGAGAAGAGGCTCATTGTAACTATGAATGTGTCCAACGCAAATCCGAAGGATCATCGACAAGATCACTAGTTGTTTCTCGTGTTGAACGAACCCATCTAGGAAGTGGTGGAGCCGGTGTTGGTTCAGGTTCAAAGGAATCATTTGGAGGGCGTTGAGCAGGTGGAGGTGGATTTTCATCCTCAATGTCATCATTTGAAGAAGAAACTAGATCAGAAGAAGACACAAACGCCAAATATGGCTTGCAGGCCGAAGAAGGTACAACGAACGAATTAGGCTCGTAGGCCAAAGAAGGCATAAACGCTGAATTAGGCTCACAAGCCAAGAGATTTTCATCAAATTTAACATCTCTTATAATAATAATTTCATTACAATGTGATTGAAGAGCTCTATAACCTTTGACATCTTCAGAATAACCAACAAATATACACTTCTCACTTTTAGGCTGCAATGCTTTCCTTTTCTCATCAGGAATGTGAGCCCATGCTATACTACCAAATACACAGAAGTGACTTACATCTGGTTTAATTTTAGTCCAAGCTTATTTGGGTGTTATGTTTTTAAGAGCCTTTGTGGGAGTTTGATTTACTATGTAATTTTCACAGTTGATGGCTTCCGCCCAATACTTTAGATTTAATCCCTTAGATTGGATCATGCAATTAGCCATTTCTTTTAATGTGCAGTTATTTCTCTCAACAACACCATTTTGTTGTGGTGTATATGTAACAGTGAGTTGCCTTTGGATTCCCTGTGTAGTGTAGTAATTTGTAAAATTATTGTTCACATATTTGCCTCCATTATCTGTTCTTAACCTTTGAATTTGATGTCCAGATTGTTTCTCTGCAAGGGCCTTGTAGGCCAAAAACTTGTCAAAAACTTGACTCTTAATTTTTAAGAAGTAAACCAAAGCATGTCTGGAAAAGTCATCAATGAAATTTAAGAAATACTTGCACCCAGAAAAAGAAGGAGAAGAAAGTGGACCACACAAGTCACTGTGAACAAGCTACAAAGGACCCGAAGCGTGCCAAGAGGCACGTTTTTCAAAACTATCCCAATGATGTTTGTCGAGAACACAATCAACAAAAACACCATCTCTGCATGAAACAAGAGGAAGACCATTCACCATTTGTTGATTACATAGTTGTTGCAATGAGCGTTAGTTTAGATGACCAAACCGCTCATGCCAAAGTTTTCTCAAGTCATCTCTATGAGAAATAAAATATGATGACCCCAAGTTGTCAAACTTGTACAACCTAGTAATATCATCAGCAATTCTAGTTGCAAGAACATGATTAGGATATTTTAGATATTTAATTACAACTTGGTGAGGTGAAAAATCTAGGGTTTTACCTTCACTTGAATGAGTGATTTGATATAATAATAGAAGGTTACAAGAAAGACTTGGAACACATAATACATCATTGAAATGGTCATTTTCTACTTGTACTGTTCCAGATCCTTCAACACTAAGAGATATATCAGTACCATCAAATATATTCTTGATGTTACATTCATTTAGAGTAGAAAATATGTCTCTATCCTTAGCCATATGATAAGATGCTCCAGAATCAATAAGCCACTTATCAGAAGTAGAAGTAGAAGGTGTATTGAAGGAGAAACCAAAAGCAAAAAGTGCATGTCCATGAGAAGAAGAAGAAGAAGAAGGATCAATATTGATGTTGTGCTTCTTCATCGCTGCTTCTAAAGATGCCACCTTCTTGAAACATTTGGACTCATCATGACCATCTTTATCACAAAAGTTGCAATGTCTGTTAGTCTTCTTATTTTTATATTTTGCTCCTTTGTCTCCATTCGGAGAAAAAGCTGTCTGAGTGGGTTTGAGGCCCTTATATTGCTTGTTGTTGTGGCAAGGATGTTGCTTCTTGGGATTCTTAGGTTTATCTTTCTGTTGGAAAAATAAGTCTTTGTTGGAGGCACCTACAGTGTTGATCACTCCAAGTTGTACAAGCTTATCTTCCTCTCTAATCAAAGCAACACAAAAGGACTCAAGAGTGGGTTTTTTATCAGCTTTCCCTAGAGCCTCTCTCATGGCATAAAAGGTATATACAAACACAGAGTATGCACTACCTAGCTTAGAAAGAATAAGATAGATGCAACGCTCTTCCTCCATTTTTATCTTACATTCTTCACATAAAATTATGAGTGTTTTAAACCTAGATAGATAGTCTCCAAGGCAAGAAAAATCTCTTGGACTCAAGGTCAGTACTTGATTTTTTAATTGGTGTGCTCGAATAATGTTTACCAAACATAGATTCAATCTTGTCCCAAGCTTCTTTGGGGTCATCAATTTCTTGGAGGTGGTATCTTAAATTAGGAGAGAAGGACATTCTAATTAGTCCATGTGCTTCATCACTCCTATTAGCCCATTTGGATTTGTTATCATTATTAGTGGGTTCTTTTTCTTTTTCCAAGGTAATCCAGTACAAGCCTTTACTTCTTAATAAATATTCCATATGAGATTTCCATAGGAAGTAGTTGTTGCTAGTAAGCAAGACATTACTTGTAGAATCCATATTGAATATGTAGATAATGTGGACTAAAAACTGAAATTGATGATCTGGATGGAAATATCTCGACAAGTTATGCGGTTTGAAAAAAAACGGCACTGAAAATGGACTTTCGATGTGAGAGTTATGCCCTTTTAAAAAAAGGCATAAATGGTAACCAACTGACGACGTGATAGTGTAAGTTGTTTTATGAAGTGACCCACTTTTATAAAGAGAAGTGAGGATCACTTTTACAATGAAGTTACTTTATAACAGAAAAGATGCATGCAAAATAAATAACTCTAAAATAAAACATTAAAGCTACTTATAGTGATTCACTTTTATACTTGAAGTAAAATACATTTTACAATTTTAGCATGAACTTTTTCAAAAAAGTAACAAAAGAGAGACTTGAACTCAAGACCTCTTACTTAATAAGGCAAGTTTTAACCAAATGGTCTAGAAAAACATCTTGTAATTTTTAGAAAGAGGATTGGGGGTGTTGTTGTTGTGGAAGATGGCCTTGGAGAGCATGCTAAAAAAAATTATTTTCATACAAGATTTTTTTTTTGCTTCTCAATGACAACAAGGGTTAGATCTCGGTTAGCTTACCTGGAAGATGCACCTTTTCCTATATGTTTCTGATTTTCTGAGATTGCACAGGGAGCGGGGAAAAGAGCATACACAAATCTAAAAGAGTAAAAACCAGGAAATAAAAAAATACAAACCGAAATAAAACCAAAATAAAACTTTGCCGAAATTTAAAAAATGTGTATTTAGGCTTTATACCTCTGGATCTAACTGTACTGGTCATATCTTGGGAAAACATAAACCTTTTCGAGTGAAATGAAAAGTGTTCCTGAATTAAACAAGTGCTTTGGACACAATGGAATAGTCCTATCAGTCGAGAAATGTACATAAATGACAAAAAATGGAAATGAGGAAACTCGGCTTCATGATCTCGATCTACAATAGGAGTGCGTCTTCAAACAGGCTCTGATACCATGTTTTTCAACACAGGTATTCAAACAGAGGATGAAAACCTTCAGTAACCACTCACATAACTATATCAAATATCAACACACCGATGTTTTACATGGTAAAACCCCTACAGGGAAACATCCATGACCCCAACCAACACGATCACTTGGAGCAATTTATTAATGCAAAGAAAAATATTACAGAGAGATTTTACAAGAGAGTTTCTCACAATCGATCATCAGCAAATGACCCTCCATGCTATTTAAATAGATATCATGTACCAATCGAGTGTTAATCCATGGATCAATGGCCGTTAAGATCGAGGAGAATATGAACCATCAGATCAGTCTATGTCGGGAACATATCGTGACTGTCAAATTTCCTAACTACAAATGCATACTAATGCATACTGAAGAAACACACTAGAAAACACACTTTCACCTAATGAAACAATATACCAAGTAGATCTTAACTAACTCCTAAGTGTCTAAATGTCCTAACATATTTGTTAAGAGAACCACTTACTTTTTCAATTTTTTTTGCAAACAAAAATTATTTTTCAGTTTTTGATAAATAAATTAGTTATATATGTTTGTGTTTTATATTTTAAATTCATTTTATCTATATATATGTGCCTAAAGGATTTAATTTGAATCATATACACCAATGACATCGAGCATAATAGCAACAACAATAGAAGTCAAAAGAAAAACAATTTAATTCACAATCTACATATGCAAACCTCCACAATTAAATTTTATGGAGGTTTTTTTTTACGAAGGAAAAACATAGGTCACTCTTCGGTGCCTCTAATAATTGAATACATGGAATCGATCCTATGCCACTTTCTTAGTGATCTTCCTCGCATCTCCTCCTCCATGGGCCGCTTGACATTTTCAAAGATACCATCATCATCATTATTGTATCCATAATATGAACTAGCTTCAATTCGCTTATAGATCACATACCTACACCTATTATTCACCTCGAGGGGGATTATTGAATAGCTCTTTTAGGATGGGGAGTAATTTCATAGCCCCAAAGTATCTATAACTAGGTCCCTTTCTTATGGCACCGAGCACATCAACTTCATTCCCTTCCAAGTCCGTCATCTTGGCCCCTACTTTGGCATAATCAGGACTATCAAGATCTATGATTGGAGCTTCCTAGTGCCCCTTTTCCCTGTTTAGAAAGAAAGTACCCAAGTGGATTTCTTAATTATAACACTATTTCATCCTCAAGATTGACCTAAGCTCCATATTGTATATTTAATGGAAGTTAAGAAACACATTTGAAAAAACAAACGATGATCCATAAGCTTTGTTAGCATGTCTTATTACTAAATATTATGCATTCCCTTGGCCTCTGCCTACTCCTCCATGAGATACACACCCATGCAATTACTAATAATTTTATCATGTTTCTTCTTGTACACAACCATGCACTCGATCGTTTTCTCATCCAAAAGGGAAACATGGGAAACACACTCTCGCTCTCTTTGTTGTTCGTTTCCCTTGTACTGCTCTCCCAATTCTTCTACCACATCATCATATTCCTCAAATAGTGCTGGCTTAATAGAAATGACATGCTCACTCTCGACCATCAACCCAACCTGCCTCTAGATAGACTTGATCCTCTGCCACTTCTTGTGGCACTCTGACCCGCATCTCCTCCTCTGCATTTGCTTGAATTTCTACAAGATATCGTTCTCTTCATCATTGTCACCATAATAACTGGGGTCAATTCATTTATATATCACATATATAGACCTCCTATTATTCACTACGTGGGGCTTATTGAATATCTCTTTGATGCTGGGGAGGAATTTCCCAGTCACACTTGTACAATAAGTTGTTGGAATATTGTAACATGTCATCTTCGTCCAACAAACAATTGTACAATTACAACTAAGAAATTCCTCCCCGATGTTAAAAATTTATTAGATAATCCCCCAGAGGAAAAGGAGAGGAGGTCTAGGTATGTTATCTACAAGTGAATTTACACTAGCTATTATGGCGATAGCGATGACGATAAGGGTACCATGGAGAAAGTCGAGTGGCTCACAGAGGAGAAGATGCAGGACAAAGCATTGAGAGAGTGAAAAATGATCAAGTCCATCTATACAGAGGCTAGGTTAACGATCAAGAGTAGTGAGGTCATTTCCATCAAGCCCGATACTATTCGTGGGATATTAGGATGTGGCGGAAACAATGGGAGAGTGGGAAAAGGGAAACTGGAAGCAACAGAGAGCAAGAACTTGTTTCCCATGTGCCCCTTCTGAATGAGAAAGACATTGAGTGCATGGTTATGGATAAGAAGAAATGTGAAGAACTTCTTAGTAAGTACATGGGTGAGGATCTCATGGAGGAGTAGGCCAAGACCAAGGAAACACTTAATATTTAGCGATAATACATGCTAACAAAGCTTATGGATCATCGATTGTTTTTCCAAATTTATTTTTTTAACTTCTATTAAATATATAATATGAAGCTTAGGTCAATCTTGATGTTGAAACAATTTTATAAGTAATACATCCACTAGGGTCCTTTCTTGTTGAACGAGGCAAAGGGGCATTGGGAAGCTTTGACCATGGAGCTTGGAAGTCCTAATTATGCCAAAGTACGGGCCAAGATGATGGACTTGGAAGGGAACAAATTTGATGTGCCCGGTTCCATAAGCAAGGGCCCCAGTTATAGAGATTTTGGGCCCATGAAATTCCTCCCTATCCACAAAGAGATTTTTGATAAGCCCCCTTGAGGCAAAGAAGAGGAGGTGTAGGTATGCGATCTACAAGTGAATTGACACCAATTCATATTATGGCTACGGGAATGATGAGGACTGTATCTTGGAGAAAGTCAAGTAGCTCATAGAGGAGGAGATGTGAGGTAGGGCACTGAGGAAATGACAGAGGATCGATTCCATGTGTTAAATTATAAGTGGCATTGAAGAGTGATCTATTTTTTTCCTTCACAAAGAAAAACCTCCACAAAAATTTAATTGTGGAGGTTTTCATATGTGCTTTGTCAATTAAATTGTTTCTTAGTTCATTTTTACGTAACAACCACTCTAGTGTGATCACAATTGTATTGGTGTGCTATAAAAAACATAGCACACATGTTTATGGAAAATATGAGTGTGTTTTTTTAGTTTGCGGACGAAAATATCAATTTTAAAAAAATGATTGTGTTAAAATTTTATTGCAAAAAGAGAGACATGTATTTTTAAATTATGATACATGTTACACGAAAAATATTAAAATAATAGGAAATAATAAATTTTTAATATATTTTTTTATATATATTTGGAATTAATAAAAATATATCTATAAATGCATGCAATTCTTCAAATAATAACATTTACATAAAAATATATATTTTGAATCTATAGAAATAAATCTATACATGCATGCAATTTCATCAAACATGATTCTGTGTAAACTATTTAAAAATATTGTAAAAATGAAACACAATGACAAATGATTTGAAAATCATAAATTTAATTAATTGATTTATGCAATCCCAACCAACACTATGTTTTTTAAGACAAAATAAAATTTGACATAAAGTTATAATATAATGTGGACATATGATACTTTCCCTCCCAAAAATATTAATTTTACATAATGTGCATGAATCCTATGACATTAGTGTTATATGTAAATTCTACAATTACTAATACTCATTCTCATATTTTATGTAATCGTGTAATCAATATTAATACATATGTATTATCAAATAACTAATATACAACTATCATCTTTCCTCCACAATTAATTATAAGATATATTTAAATAAGTGATGTTTTCCATATTCCCTTTTTGAACCTATTTGATATTGTAGGGCCCTTTCCATCATGAATAATCCATAAAGCATCCAATTTAAGGGAAAAGACATTACTTTTCACATGTGGGTCATATTAGGCCCTAATACAATCCCTAGTGTGCAAAGTTTATAATGGTTAAGGTTCATTATTAATATATAAAAATATAAAAAATATTAAGAAAACTCAATAAATAAAATAAAAAAAGTTGATGTGTAGAAGTTATAGGGAAATTAGTCGACATATTTGATGCAATGATTGTAAAATGCAACCAACAATTTTATAAAATTAATGTTGAATTAATAAACACATTTACATTAGTTCCTTTGAAAATCCAAAAATACAATTACTCAATCATCTTTTTCTTATGTCCGAAGGAGACATCTATAGTTAAACCCAATGCAAGGAAGTTTTGATGAATCGTTGGTGTTATAGGAAAGTTATAGTTTATTAACAACTCGTCAACATGAGACAAACTATGTATTACATGCACAACAACAAATTTGGATGCCTTCATTTTCATAAAGAACTCTTTGTCATTGGAGTGCTCCTCAAAGGAACAATTCACACTAAATAATGAGGCCTTGCAACTATTTATGAACCCTATGATGTTCCCATAAGTTTGTGGATGACTATCGATAAGTATCAAGTTTTTCATGTTAATCTTTCCAGAAGCATAACCATTCATGCAGATACTATACAAGGAAATGTTATGTTTGTATTTTAAAATATTCAAGTAATTATACCGACTATAAAGAGGACCACAAAATGGAATAAGTGGCATTGATTGTTTGAAAGGAACAAATACATGTGAAAGGATAAACAACCCAATATTTGTAACATCTATTTTAGACTTAGCAATCATATAACTATTACCACAAAGAGAGAAGTTGGTTCCAACATCGGGCGCATGCATGGACAACGGTCAAGCGCCATACAAATCTTAGTTGTAATCAGTTTGGTATTTACTTTGTAGATGGATAGGAAGAGGAAAGTCATCACTAGCTTCCAACAATTGAACAAACTTTGGTGTGTACTTGGACATGTTTGGTCTTAGCTCATACAACTTTTTTTATCTCCTAGTAGTGATGTTTTGGGTAGTATTGATATCACACTTTGGCTCATCATAAGAAATATATATTGACTCAAAAAAAGGAGATCGGTTGGCCAATTTAGGGGGAAACGTAGTTGATATGGCTTCTAATTTTTCAAAAAAGGAGCACATGGAAGTGTTCCTGCATGTATTTTCTATATCAACTATTGGATTATTGACCGCGATGGGAGGTATTAGACCATCAACTTTGGGGAGTGAATCATTAATATCATGAGACAATTGACACGTCGAGGGATATTCTTCAACCCTTGACATTTTGAACAACCACATACCACTGGCATGTCATAAAAGAGATCCAATTCATGGTGTAATATCGTTGACCTAGGCTACAAGTTACTGGAATATGGGATGTTACAATTGTCACGGGTAAAACAACTAAACCTTTTCATCAAATATTTGTCAGTGGTATCTTTCTCCTGATAAGAGCTTGTGGCAATTTTTCACTGGTGGAATATCTTTCTCATCCAAACTCAATCCCAATTGTAAAATCCCTCTCTTGCGCACACTTCTGATGTGACTTATTCTTTTATGATACTTGCGTGAAAGTGATCCAGTTCATTATATAAGTTATTGCATCGCTTATGGATTCTAATGATGAGATTGTGATTATGATATTATGTTATGTTAATTATGTATAGACATGTGCTATTGATTGGTTTCTCCTGAGTGTGAAGGACTCTTGACAGATTGAGGATGTCGATGGCATTGATGGACCTCCTTGGACTCTGGATTGAGTCAGGGAGTTGACTGTTTATGGTTTTCGTATTTTTGTTATTGCATATGTGACATATGATTGATATTGTGATGTGGTTTATGGATCATTGACATGTTTGTTAATGGATGCAGGTTATTGATATCTTGCTAATCAAACTCACATTTGGAGTAAAGGGGTCAGGCATGACAACCAGAGATATTGAGGGAGAAGTGTGGCAGTAGAGCTGCCACAACCTACTAGCACTCCCATCATGGCTCGAACTGTAGGTTAACAATTACCTAGTTTGAAAGATCCATGATGTCGGGAGGGAAAACTGTGATAGTCACTCATGATGATTCTAAGGGGTGCACAATAAGGCATGGTCCTTATTCCTTAGAGGCCCTTAGTCTCCCACAAGGTCACCTAATGAAGTATTGACTCCAAGGGTTTGACGTCTACCAAAATCAGTTAAAAGGAGAGTGGCACCCTTGGAGTACATAGTGTGTCTTGAAGGGCATGTTGTGTAAATGAAACATGAATGCAGGCGAGTGGCACCCTTGGAGCATGTAGTGTGTCTTGAAGGGCACGTCGCAGTTTTTTTTTTTTAAACATTGGTGATTCAATGAATCTAAGTACCTAGAAAACTATGTCTCCTTAGGACTTTGTCACCCTTAAAATGAATGTTTCTTGAGTAAATATTAATAATTATAATTTCCCTTAAAAACGTTTTTGCTAAACCTAGTGAAATATAAAGCCTATGTCTAAGTAGGACATCAAAACACAAATTTAATTAAGCATTTAATAAAGGGGGATGAAAAAAATTGGGGGGTAAGAAGTAAATTTAAAAATTTAATGGAGGATTAAATTATTTAAAAGATTAATTGTTGTTTTTGTGCTAACTTGCTAATTTAGAACTTAGACAAAAGGGAAAACTTAATTACAAAAGGAATGTGAAACATAGGAGGGAATCTAGTCTAGAGAATTTTTTTTTTTTCAAACTCAACTAAGCTTTAAGAAAGACATGAGTCATTAAAGAAATGTGAGGGAATAAAGAAACATGAAGGAGCGTTTTTAGGAACGATTTTAGGTGGGTGAGGGAAATTGGAAATTTAAATTAATTAATTAATGAGCTTCTCGTTGATTTAAGAGATTGGGTGACAAGTGTGCAGGGGAGAATTTTTCTAATAATAAATTTAATAAAAAGAATTTAGTGTGGTTTTGGGCAACTAGTCACTAAGAGAACTCTATAAAATAAATGGTGAAGGAAGAGAAGGGATCACGACTGGTAGGCGTAGGGTTAC
>JZKD02S1874401.1:534460-569024 GCA_000966675.3 Picea glauca
ATCCTAATGTCTATACCAAGAAAGTAGGAAGCCATCTCATAATCCTTGTCCTTTATGTTTATGACCTTATCCTTACTAGTAGTGACTCAAAACTTTTAAACCATGTGAAAACCAGCCTTAAGAAGAAATTTGAAATGATAGACTTAGGTTTTCTTTACTACTTCCTTGGCCTCTAAGTTTTGCAAACCAATGAAGGAATTTTTCTTTCCCAATCTAAGTATGCTTGTGACCTTCTTCGTCGCCTTCACATAGATGATTGTAAACCAACCGCTTCACCCTTCCCGTTTGGAGTCAAGATTACTGCCACCTGTACTTTTCCCAAAGTTGATGCCACCCTCTACCGTCAATTAGTTGGTAGCCTCTTATACTTGACTCATACCCATCCTGATCTTTCCTTTTCTGTTGCTCTTGTTGCCCGGTATATGAAAACATCCCATGAAAGCCATTGGAAAGAAACTAAAAGAATACTTTACTATGTCTATGGTACAGTTAAATTTGGGATACATTACAGTTCAGGGGGGATTCCTTTATTGGTTGGTTTCACTAATTCAGATTGGGGCGACGACCTTGATGATAAAAAATCTACTGTAGGTTATGCTTTCAGCCTTGGTTCATGACCTGTCACTTGGGCTTGTAAGAAACAACATGTTATTACACTTTCTTCAACAGAAGTAGAGTCTCAATCAACAGTAAATGCAAGTCAGGAAGCCTTGTGCCTTCGACAGATCCTTTCATAGTTTGGATTCAAACAACAGCATTCGACCAACATTTGGTGCGACAATCAAAGTGCCATGAATCTCGCCAAAGATCCAGTTCAACATCAACATAGAAAACACATCGATATACACATGCACTTCATCAGAAAGTTCATTCATGATTAAGTTATTGAAGTGCTCTTTTGTCCTACAGAATATCAAGTTGCAGACATTTTCACAAAGTCTCTTACAGAAGCAAAGTTTTCCAAACTTTGATCTATGTTAGGAGTTCAAGAAGTTTCCATTAAGGGGGGATAGGCTCTAATGCCTCCTTCATTCTCCTATTGTGTCACCATTGTAAATACTTCAATCCTATCCCAAGTTGTTCTTAAGGGGGGATGTTAGGATATTTAGACACTTAGGAGTTAGTTAAGATCTACTTGGTCTAATGTGTCATTAGGTAAAAGTGTGTTTCTTGGTGTGTTTCTTTAGTGTGCATTAATATGCATTTGTAGTTAGGAGATCCAAAGGTCATGATATGTTCCCAACATAGAGTGATCTGATGGTTCATACTCTCCTCGATCTTAATGGACATTGATCCGTGGCTTAACACCCGATTGGTCCATGATATCTATTTAAAGAGCATGGAGGTTCATTTGTCGATGATCGATTGTGAGAAACTCTCTTGTAAAATCTCTTTGTAATCTTTTTCTTTTTCATTAATAAATTGTTCCAAGTGGTCGCGTTGGCTGGGACTGTGGATGTTTCCCCATAGGGGTTTTACTACATGAAAACATTGGTGTGTTGATCTTTGATCTGATTATGTGAGTGGTTACTGAAGGTGTTTGTCCTCTATTGGAATACCTGTGTTTTTGAACACTTCTAATGTTGAAGACGCTCCTGCCTCAACTAAACATGGTTGTCGGAGCCCTGTTATGGGAAAAATCCGATGAATGGTTATGGGAGAAGTATTTGGCAGAGGAATTCATTGAGTTCTATCTTGATGAGTTCTACACCTTACGACAAGGTGGTCATACGGTGCCATATTTTGAGATCAGATATATGAAGATACTTGGGTATGCCCTGCATCTGAACATGAAGAAGCTATAGGTGATCAAGTTTGTGTGCATCCTTAACACCAAATTCATGCGAAGGAGATGGTATAAAGGAATCATACATTTCACGATGCAGTCCAGTAGGCCTCTTAGTTGAAGAAGAATTTACCGCAAGAGTTAGGGAAAGGATAAAGATAAAGAATTTACATCTGGTTCATAGCAGCATCAGATGCCAACCAGACAAGACATATTGGTATAAAGATACATCTCTAGAACCCTTTTTAATGACACCTAAACAATGGGTTCCTCAACAGAGAACCCCCTACAGGGGACCACCCCTTCAGCAACAACAACGGTTGGGCCAGTTCAGTGAAACAAACTGAGGTTTTGGGCTGGTGGGCCAAAAACTACTACTTTGAGGGCTCAGATTACTAGACCGAAGACCAGATGCTAGACATGTGGAAATTCACATTACCAACATGGTTGTCTGGTTGAGAGGGACAGAGAAGTCGAGTCAACAGGAAACACTCTCATTTTGAAGATGGGCAAGGCCCATAGGATTCATGACCACAATGAATAACCGCCAGGCTGAGCACCAGACCACTGTGCTCAGGGCGTCAAGTACCATTGCCAACCAAACTTTAGTATTTGTTAGATACCGGTGCTACAAAGAGATCTATTTATAGTACCACACTGAAGGGATTCAGGTAAAGGCATCTGACGGGACGAGTTTAGATTTGTCAATATGACTTCAAGTGCCAACCAAATGGTTGGAGGAAGGGGTATGAACTGTCGCTTTAACTTGGGGAATAGTTTAACTAAGTCTGACCTAATGTCGCGATATTAAAATCAGGATGACATGATTAGTATGGACTGGGTGGAATCACATGAGGTGATACTCAACTAAAGGAAAAAAACGATTCAGTTTGGTCGATGATGAGGGACAAACATGAGTGATTGTAGGAAGGAACCAAGGAGTATCCCAGAGGTGCATTTCTTCCCTACAACTACAGAAGAACATGTGTGGGAATGCAAGCTATATGAAATCTTAGCGCTGAACGAAAAGGGCGTGACGAAATTATTTGAAGGACCATCTTGTGGCACAAGTACTTCTGACGTGTTTCAAGAAAATTACCCAAATTGTCCCTCGCAAAAGAGTTGAAGTTTAAAATCGGCTCGAAACTTGGAACATAACTGATAGCGAGAATGCCTTATCGGATGTCGACCCTTGAGTTACAGGAGTTCAAAATGAAACTAAAGGGTTTGTTGGACCTAGGAATTATACGTCCAAGGGTGTCACCTCTAGGTGAGCCTGTTATAATCATACAAAAGAAGGATGGGTCGTGGAAGACTCTTTATTGACTATAGTCTTGAACAAGGCAACGATAAAGAACCCGTTTTCGTTGCCTAGTATAGACAATTTTCTTGATCAAATGAAAGGTGTGATGGTGTATTCAATATTGAATGGAGATTAGGTTATCACCAGTTATGAATTAAAGAGGAATATATTCCTAAGACCGCTTCCAAAATGCGGTTTAGACACTACAAGTTTATCGTTTGGCCGTGGGGACAGACAAACACCCTAGGGTATTCATGAGCTTGATGAAGGGGGTGTTTCACGAATACTTGGACAAGTTTATTCAATTATTCATTAAAAACATTCGATATGTTCTTGATGACAGAAGAACCTGACAAATGTTTGTACCTAGCATTATAGGGTATTCAGGAACACAAATTACGAGAAATTATCGCAATTCTCTCAAGGTTTCATTATTTAGGGAATTTCATCTCCGACGAAGGTATCATTGTGGATCCAGCAAGGATAGAGGCTATCATGGAATGGCATGCACCAAGAAATGTCACAGAAGTACGTAGTTTCATGGGTTTAGCGGGATATTATTGATGGTTCGTCGAGGGTTTTTCAAAGATAACAAATACGATTATGGAATTGCAGAAGAAGAACAAGAAGTTTTTCTGGACCGAGAAATGCGTGGAAGCATTTCGAAGCTCAAGGAGCTGTTGATGACAACACTAATACTAAAATTCCCTGACATGGACAAGAACTTCTTAGTATGCACCAATGCATCTAAGGAAGGCTTAGGCAGAGTCTTGATGAAAGGCGATCGAGCGATCACTTACATCTCGAGAAAGTTAAGAAATCATGAGGAGAACTACGCAATGCATGATTGGAGTTGTTAGCCATTGTGTATGCCCTGAGAGTGTGGAGACACTACCTGATTGGACGAGAATTCAAACTAAAAAAGGACCACTATGGTCTACATCACCTTTTTACGCAAAATGACTTGAACGCACGACAAAGGCGTTGATCAAAACTGCTTATTGAGTACGATTTTTAGATTTCCTACTTAAAAGGGGGCAGTGAAAAGACTGGTAGACACGTTGGTTTGAAGAACACACATATTTTCAGTGATACTGCTTCAAACGAATCTACGTGAAAAGATTCTAACGACAACACGACGTTGACTAGTATAAAGAGGGTAAGGAATTTTTCAGGAAGGACCTCATGTTGGTACCAAAATTGAGGGATACTTTGGAAAATGATGAATATTTGAGATGTAATAATCGATTTTACTTGTATCCCAATGATGAATTGAGAATTTGATCTTATGCGAAGCTCATAGAGCAGTGTACATGGCTCATCCAGGAGTGATGAAGATGAGGACATACCTTAAGCCCTTATTCTTCTGGAAGGGATAAAGGTGGACATCTTCAACTGCGTGCAGAGATGTCTAGAAGGTCGGCAGGTGAGGGATGAACATAGACATCTGACAGGATTGCTATGACCATAAGATATTCCATAATCAAAATGGGAGGTCATTTTGATGGAATTCATTGGGTAAATTTCCGCTAACGACAAGGAGGCACGACTCAAATTTTCATAAAAGATGAAACTCTAACGAAGAGTTCACATTTTTAACCTGTGCGTATGATGCATTAGGTGTCCATGGGATGGTATAGCTAGATTTTATATCAACAAGAATTTTAGACTACCAGACGTACCAAGGGATCATATCCGATCGAGGATCGATGTTCAAGGGACAATTTTGGACTAGTTCCCAAGAGACCTTAGGAACCCAACTTAATTTTATGTACTGCGTATCACCGGGAGGCAGACAGGTAGACATAACGAATGAAACAAACTTTGGAAGGTTGTGTTGTGTATGCGTGTGTGGACCAACAGAAACATTGTGAATATTTCTTGCTACTGGTAGAGTTGGCTTACAACAACAACTATCAAAGCATCATTAATATGGTGCCATGTTATTTTCTTTATGGGTGACCGTGTCAGATGCCTTTGATTTGGGATCAACTCGAGGATGGGGTCTTGGTAGGACCAAAGCGATCTGAGAATTGAAGGAACAATTACAAACGATATGAAAGGGATGGAATAAGCGCAGGATCGACATAAGGATTTGCCAATGTGCATCGTGTCGAGCATAATTATGAAGGACCTAACGGTTGGTCATGCCTCATTCTTGAGTCATTGTGCAATGTTTATATTGTATCTGTGTGAGACTTTATGTCAGTGATCCTACGCATGTAATTGACTTGAGTTCTTGGCGGATGTTAGGCGGGGGTGCACTCACGGTGGAGCCAATCTTCTTTCGGGACCATCGAATTTGATAGCTACGACATCAAACTGTCGATCAGGTCAAGGTCTAGTAGGAAAATTATATTCCACACTCATCTACCTGGGAGGACGCATATGATATGTGTCCGCAATTTCCATTTTTGCTTGATAGCAAAACTTTAGATATTGTCAGACACTTCATTTCTGCACTTGTATACTGTGAAACTTCAGGACGAATTTTAGAACAAGAGGGGGTGTATGTAACATCCTGCTCTTGCGTGCACTTCTGATATGATGGACACTTGCGTGAAAGTGATCAGGTTCATTATATAAGTGACTACTTCGCTTATGGATTATGATGATGAGATTGTGATTATGATGTTATGTTATGTTAATTATGTATAAACAAGTGTTATTGACAGGTTTATCCTGACTGTGCGGGACTCTTGACAAATTCAGGATGCCGATGACATCGATGGATCTCCTTGGACTTCAGATCGAGTGAGAGAGTGGATTTTTTATGGTTTTGCATATTTCTTTTATTACATATGTGACATATGACTGATATTATGATGTGTTTTATGGATCATTGACATGTTTGTTGATGGATGCAACTTAATGATAACTTTCTATTCAGACTCACATTTGGAGTAAAGGGGTCATGCACGACAACCAAAGATATTAAGAGAGAGGTGTGGCAACAAGCCTACCACATCCTACTAGCACTCTCGTCGTGCCTTGAATGGTAGGTTAACAGTTACCTAGTTCGAGAGATCCACGATGTCGTAAGAGAAGACTGTGACAATCGTTCATGATGATTCTAAGGGGCGCACAATATGATAGGGTTCTTATTCCTTAGAGTCCCTTAGTCTCCCACAAGGTCACCTAATGGAGTATTGACTCCAAGGGTTTGACGTCTACCAAAATCAGTCAAAAAGCGAGTGACACTCTTGGAGAACATAGTGTGTCTTCAAGGGAACGTCGCATAAATGAAACATGAATGCAGGTGAGTGGCACTCTTGGAGCACATAGTGTGTCTTGAAGGGAACATCGCAGTTTTTTTTTTTAACATTGGTGACTCAATGAACCTAAGTACCTAGAAAACTATGTTTCCTTAGGACTTGGTCAACCTTAAAATGAATTTTGCTTGAGTAAATATTAATAATTATAATTTCCCTTAAAAACATTTTTTCTAAGACTAATGGAATATAAAGCCTAGGTCTAAGTAGGAAATGAGAACAAAAATTTAATTAAGCAATTAATAAAGGGGGTTAAAGAAAATTGGGGGGTAAGAATTAAATTTAAAATTTAATGGAGGATTAAATTATTTAAAAGATTAATTGTTGTTTTTGTGCTAACTTGCTAATTTCGAACTTAGACAAAAGGGGAAACTTAATTACAAAAGGAATGTGGAACATAGGAAGGAATCTAGTCTAGAGAACTTTCTTTTTTTGAACTCAACTACGCTTTAAGAAAGGCGGAAATATGAGGGAATAAAGAGACATCGATGAATGTTTTTAGGAACACTTTTAGGTGGGTGAGGGTAATTGGAAATTTAAAGTGATTAATTAATGGACTTTTGATGCAACTAAGGGATCGGGTGACAAGTGTGTGGGGGAGAATTCTCCTAATAATAAATTTAATAAAAAGAATTTAGTGTGGTTTTGGGAAACTACTCACTAAGAGAACTCTATAAAAGAAATGACGAAGGAAGAGAAGGGATCACGATTGGTAGGCGTAATGTTACGCTACCAATATTTTTCTTGACTGATTTTTCTTGTGAGAGTTGCGATGCTCAGATCGATTAGAGAGTGGTAGCTCGACCTTGCGAGGCAATCTGGGTGCTATATTTTTCTCTGGTTGTTGTGTGCGTGGCCCCTTTGTGGCTCGGGGGGCTCATCGGGAAGAAGAGTACCCCTAGCATTGGCTGGGAGGTACCGGTGAGGTCTTCACGATTAGCAAGCTCGGAGGTACCGGTGAGGTCTTCACGGTTGGCTGGGAGGTATCATTGAGGTCTTTACGGTTAGCAAACTCGGAGGTACTGGTGAAGTCTTCACAGTTAGCAAGCTGGGAGCAGGAAGGATCGCAAGAATGGAAGAACGACCTCAAAGTCCTTTCCTTCGGATACAATATTCCTAATCTGATATTAATTTCATTAAGTTTTATATTATATTTAGTTCTTAAATTATATTGCAAGTAATGTAAATCTGACATCAAATTGGGTAGAATTGAAATGAAAACTGTGTGTGTAAATCTGTCGATCTCTACTTTTTCTTGTTGAGTTTTTTGGTTGAACAAAGTTTCCCTTAGACGAGAGTTAGTGATTGATTGAGGTGTTGTGAATTTACGTGTTAATCCCAACCCTGTGGAATATGGTTTTGTTTCTGCATTTTTGTAATTCAACCATTGAATTATTAATTAATCCCATAGCTTACTCGACGGACTAAGGGCGTGGATTCCCGGACGCAATATTTCCTTGGAGAAATCAATCCCCCTTTCGTCAACTTCTTCTGGGCATTTCTGCATTTTATTTCCAACCCTGAATAGACATCCTTTCTGAACTGTAGGAGAGTTTTACACAGGATTATCGTGAATCATGGTAACATGATGGTGCCAGGAATCGCCTCTAAAACTCTTAGTTTTTCTTTATTAACTCACTGATGAAGGAGTTTCTTTTAATAATAAACCACACCTGGCAACACCCTGTGGACTGATTGCAGCTCTAGGCTTAGTAGGAATTACTTTCTTAAGCGATGGCTTGTTACCCTTCGTCTTAGAGACCAACATGCCCCACATTGCTAGATAAAATTCAAATACATTTCTCCAGGAATTGGAATACATTATATCACTGGTATTACTGTGTTTTGGTACTACGCGGGTTGAACCGTTGGGGATGGCAGATTGCCCCCTTCCTTCCCTCAGTTGGTAAGCACCCTCTGCGTGCGTTGCCCTTGACCGTTTGGTGCAACTGTTTCTACCCACTCTTACTTGGCAAACCTCTTCTGGAAGGTTGGTTTTAGTTCCTCTTAAACACTTTCGTTCGCATCCGATTTCCCCCACTCTTCAACACGGAACTGGCTTAAGGGATACACATTGTGTTTTTTTTCAGAGGTAGGCGATTTTGCTGCACAGGTAAATCTAAGGAGGTTCCTAATTCCTTTAAAAAACTATCCTTGCTGGTACGGTAGAGTTTTCACATAACTCCACCGGCATCCTGGGAGACTCGCGAATCCGAGGGTTGCTTCCTGAACATTCACGGGTGCACACATAAGTTATTTATGCTGTCACTCAATGGGCGACAGCGGTGTACATTACGTTTGGTTTCGAATTCTTCTGGTCCCTTGATTTTGAGAGAGCGTAATTTAAGACCCTGCGATTTATGTCAGTACGTTGGAGCTAGACTGAACTTAAACGAAGAATCTGAGGTAACGGTCAGTGCTCCCTTGAATAGATTGAACGAAATTCAAGATTTGGAGATACTTCCTGTACCCTTCGGATCAGGCTGGACGATTTTATGAATCTCGAGGTCTGGCCGCCAGCTACAAACACACCTTCTCCTCCTTGGGAGAATTTTTGTTGAAGGATAGCCTCAGTCCCCATCGCGGTTGTAATATGCACTTGGCGGTAGGGTTGACTGGTTACATCACGACGAGCTGAGATGTCAGAAGTGCATGGAACCTGGGCATTGTTATGTCCCTCCTCTATTGCCTTCTTAACGAATCCGGAGTGCTGGGAACAGACCTGGTCGAAAACTTCTTACTCGGTTCCTAAGTTTATTCTCGTTTCCCTTTTTAGTAATGGGATTTGTTAGATAGAACCTTGGGATAGAGACACATAAGAGACCTTGCGCAACCCTCAAGGGTGCCAATCTTGTTAAACTTAGTTGATCATGTTATTAGTGGGAGTATTTTAGGGTTTGACATTTATTATTGATATTGTTTTGCGAGGTAATGTCTCCACTAATTTTCAGCTTACATCCTTATATACACATTTATATTTTATAGTATGATATAGCTACAGGTGTAATGGAATAGAACGACCTCTTGAAGGATTAACTTGGATCCCAATCCACTTGGACATAGTTTTTTAAATTTGATTTCATAGAGGAGTAGTAGGACTTATTGTATTTTGTATTTAAATTTCGTACTATTTATTCTAAAGTCATAAAGGGAAAGAAATATGTAAGTTAAGGCTTTGCTTAGTATATAATGATTATGTTATTTTAGCACAGATTGGAATAGAAGTAAGGATGCCATTACGAATGTTCCCTTTTAGTGATTAGTATTGGGGGATTGACCTCGGTGATTTCTTAAGTGATATCTCTTATTGACCAATTTTTTATATTTATGATATAATCATGATAGAAGTAGTTGGCACCTTCTTCCTGGTTACGCCCTTAGAACTAGGTTGATTCTGATATGGTCACTTAAGGGTATTAATTATTGATGTTAAGAAGTCCTTGCCATTCCCATGTAAAGATTTCTTGGTTAGAGGGTATCCATTACATTGTCCCTAATGATTAAAATTATTGCGATTGGCATATGTCATATAGTTTGGTCAACGTCCTTAACCTTGGGTGATAATTATTCTCGCACGAAATAAATTACCCTGTAATGCATAAGGTTAACAGTGATTCTTGAGCCTTTAAATTTGCTAATGTTTTATGGGTTAATAACTAGGTCTCTATTGTGCCATAGATTATTGTTGATGCATGACAAAATTAGAATTTGGTTACTATCAAGCCTTTAATAATGTTGAAGTAGGGTTGAATTATTAACTACTTTCTCTTGTTCCTGGCGAAGAACAGTCAATAGCTCTTGCGTCATGATTGTGATGTGTAAATGATGGACTAATTGAACAATGTCGCACGCAACACAACTGATAACTGAATTGTGCCTTGGATCTAGCGTGGTCTGTGATGTGTTGCGAATGGTTGCTCGCACACAACGTTTAATCGCGGTTTAGGATTGATGAACTAATGTTTTTTATTATCGTTTATTATTGTTGAAGATTGCTTCAAGATTCCTTGATGTTCTTTTATGCTATGCTTGTATGTTATATTTCACCATCCTTTGTTGACGCGTTGATGGCGTTGTCATTTAATTCAATGATGAGTAGGGAGATGTGATACTATGTGTCATTATTTATTTATGACCCATACGTTTAAGCATCATCATTAATTGTATGAATGCACTCTTTATGGGTCGATATTTATCGTGTTGATGCGTCGATATGTATATCGTTATTTATGGCAATATTTTGTGGGCTTTTGATGCAAATGTTGATGTATCATTAATAATGTTTCTTTAATGAATGGGATGACATGTCAATGATGTTTTCTTAATGGTGGTGTAAGTACAACACAAAAAAAAAAAAATCACATGTTCTAGGTCGCATGTTATCATAACGATGGGGACATTACACCAATTTACGTTCCTACAAAATTCAATGAACAATTATTCAAATGCATGTGCATAAATGACATAAATTCAATTATATAAACGAATATAAATAAAATATATAATTACTTAAAATGGTGTGGGAGAAATAGACAAACTTGCAACGATATGGATTGAGTTGGAATTTGAAGTATTTTCCATTTGATTTTATAATCGTTTCCCTATATTTGAGTCAAAACCATTGTAAATACGTGTGTGAATCCAATATTAAAATTTATCGGTGGATTTATGTATTTTATAATACACTGGTGCTTATATATATATATATATATATATAGAGAGAGAGAGAGAGAGAGAGAGAGAGAGAGAGAAGCAAACTATGCAACACACTAAACTGGTACATCTATTACAACCTCCACAAACCAAAACATTTGTAAATTTTAACAGCGAAGGTTTTAATTTCTATTATATTGATAAAATTGGTATTGATACATTTTCTACTATGTACGCATAGGGGCACGCTATTTGGTGAGGTGCACTGATTTGATGACAAACTTACTTTTTAAAATATATAGTTTAATAAGTGTTTTTACATACAAATTGAAAAACAATTGTGAAAAAAGAGAGGAAATTTCACTTTTCAAAATGTACTTTTTTATAAATGAAAACACTACTTGTTAGTTCATTTATTTGGCRGAATTTAGASGGAATATTTGTGGAAGAGAGATTTACCATAAAATAATTTGGAGTGGTTGGATTTTTTGAAGAGCCAAAATTGAAAGGGATCCATAGGGAACATATAAATATGTAGATAAAAAAATTTCAKKTATGTGATTTCATTYTACYAATMTTTTCAATCGTTCCCTATTTGATTCAAACTATTTTCAATGCATGTTAAAAAAAAATTAARGSTTTCATAGTTGCCTTCGATTTGGAACAGATTTTTATAGGATTTATTTTTATAACCAATAGATTTTTATAGGGTTTATTTTTATAAGAAATAGTTTTTTTTAGCATTTTCTTTTTAAGCAATCAATTTTATAGGGTTTATTTAGTTGCATATGAGGTGTTTGGTATCCATTTCAATGGTACCACTCATGCATCATATCCCAAACCCTGTCAACTCTATCGTCGTTAGCGTTTTTTTTTTAAATTTTCATGGTACACAATGCGCAATGTACAAGAAAGACACTCTGGTTCACACTATACAGGAAAATCACCTCGGTTCTCACTATATAGGCAAGCGCGTAAGGGAGCGTATATCTATGTAAAACATCGAGTTGTCAAAAAATAAATAGTGTCTATTTCCTATCATATGCATACAGGATAATGATGCACAATGACTAATAGTACATGCTAGCACAAGTGTATTCTTGACACACTGATGCATTCTATTTAATGAAGCGCACCAAAATAGTAGATTGTATAAAAATTTCATAATTTATATTTCTAATGTTTCCTGTTTTTTTTAATACAAGATGGATGATAGAAGTTCAAATAAAAGTTCATGGTAGCAAGCGTGATGGTAGCTCATCCTAAGAAGAGAGGCAGAAAAGTTCTTTATGTTTTATTAAAAAGTTAATATATAATTTGAAATACTAGTAAGTTTAAATCAATAATGTGTATTGGTTAATGTGTGTCATGCAAAGCAAAAAATTGAAGAAACTTGATAAGATTGTTCACAATCTAAGTGAAAAAAAGTGTTAAATTTTTATGGAAATGTTGCAAAGAGAGAAAACAAGTGGATCGAAAGATAATCAACATTAAGTTTTTCTTTGAATTTTACTTAAAATGAATTTCTTAACATTAATCGCTAATAAGTTTTAAACACTCAATTTTACTTTTTTTTAATGTTATGCAATGACCGAAAAAAAGGGAATGGAATCTCATCATAAGAGGAAAACAATTGTTGAGGATGTAAATGATCATGACGGCTTGGTCATGAGTTCATGTCGAGTGGTGCTTGAAGTTAATGAGATGGGGAAAAGGTTTTACATAGATTTGAGGGATATAGTGGAAATATCATATACACGTCATTTCCACTTACAATACAAAAATAAATTCACTGACTCTATGAATAAGGTTACATTTACTACAAGAAGCGTTTCCAGAGCCATGGTCAATGAGACCCGTGAGACTTGCAATAACAAAAACTTACAATAACAAAAAAGAGTCATATAAAAGGTATTATTACTAACATGTTTTTTTATAATATGTTTCAATAATTACCAAATTAATTTGTTTTTCTATATTTAATTTCATGTGCATTTAAGAGAACATTATTGTGCTTTTTCATTTTTCCAAATTCCAAGATTATGAAAATTCCAAACAACAAACTAGGGGAAATCCAATACATGTTGGTAGAAATGTCTACAAGAGTGTACAAGGAGATGGTAAAAGAAATGAACATAATTGCATCACAGGAGGATGCATCCGAGGTATGTGATCATTTATTTATTATTTTATATATATCAAATTTATTTATCATATTAAATACTAATTTTCAATTATTTTGTTGCAGAAAAGAAAAAAAAATGGAGTTGATCGCAAAGTTTGTGAGTACTTACATTTTTTATAATTAATAGAACAAGATGAAACATTTATGTTAATTATATCAACTTTAATTTTACATAACATACTAAAAATGGAGCAAACAAAGTATGGAGAGAAGTCACTAGAAAATCTTGCGATAATCGGCATGAGGGAAGGATTCAAAAAAATATATATGGTTTATGAATCAATCACTAATGTGGTACACTTTTCTATTTACGCAAACATGTATATTCTACTCTATTAGAAAAGTAGATTTACTTATTATGCTTTATTTCTATGTTTGTATATGGAACGGGAGAAGTTGAAATGTCAATGAGAAGTCCAGAAAGAAATCATATGTTTAGATAACCAAATTACAATATCACCTACAACTAATCAAGAAATTAGGGATGCACACAACTCGAGCAATAACAACAGTTCAAGTGATGAATGACAATTAGTATAATTGAATGTTACTGCAAGTTGTATGCAACTCTGTAAAAATCAAGGATATTTTTTCTTAATGTAGTGGACATAATGTCCCAATTTCATGACATGTTACCAATAACTGGAACAATTACATATTGGTTCCATTTTGATTATTGTGGGCCTTTACGTTGTCCCATGTTGCATTGTTGATTAATTAATATATGAATGATTTACATTGTTACAACCAACTCAAGTGTAATCCCCTCGATAAGGCATTGATATTTTCATTATATCAAAATGCAATAACAAAAATATATATAAAAAATATGATTATAAAAAATATTTGTGAAAAAACAATTAATTAAAATATATACACATGAGTGCATTCTTATGAACTCACAAAATGGTGCCTGAAATAATATATAGACATTGGTGTTTTTTAAGGGGTTATACGCACTAGTACATATTAATTCTATGGAATCATCGGTGCATAAAATGTGCAATAATATATATCGTTTTGAAATTATACAATGAGCATGTGATAAATACACATTGATTACTTAAATATAATAAAAACACCGATGCTTTAAAAAACTTAAACACATCGGTGTGTTTAATAATACAAACACCCTAGGGCATTATATTTAGTATATGCACCAAAATGTATGAATTATACAAGCACTGAAACATACATAAAATACAAACACACAAGAGTTGCATATAAAAAATAGGAACTTGGGGCATATTAAGCATAATCGTCTCAGTGCATTTGTTTCATATATAAGCATAGGGGCAATAATGTAATGGTGAACTGACGCGTTTTCATCTTATGTACGTACCGGGGCATTTTTATGCAATGGTGCAAGAGTAATTTTTTATTTTATGTACTTTCCGGAGCATTTTATGTAAGGTAGTTCCAGTTCCTTTTATGTTTTGGTATGCCCCGGGGCATTTTATTTAATGGCGCACCAGTGCATTTTGACAATAAAAGAACAGAAAAAAATAAATATGTGCTACAACCTCCTCCCACCCATTTTTTTTTAGTTATATGGAACATCCATTAAAACCTCCACAAACCTCTGCATCCAATAGACGAGGTTGTAGCAGAGATTTTTGTTGAAAATTTTGCCAAATTTTGTAACACTAAAAACCTTGGCAAAAAACTCCACTAGAAGGTGTTCTCCTTGTAGTGTTTAATCATTTATGTATTTATATATGTCGATTAGACAAAGTATTACAGATAGTATCAGAGTGAAAGGTTTCAACCCTCAAGACCTAATGGCCTTTCCAATCAAGTCAAAAATCTTGTTAGTTTGGAGGTTAGGGTTTCTGGTTATAATATTTACTAAAAAAATTCTTAATTATAAAATAAAGTGTTTGACAATCAATGGAAAAATATTGGTAAAATTCTAGATTATTTCATTCTAACCTTTAGCAATGGGGATTCATGCATGTGAAGTGACTAGTACTTCGTAATTTTTACAGTATATAGAATGTTGGTCTTTATGAAAGGGATTTAAAGTTGAAATTCAAATATCATGATAATTGCAATGGTGACATGGTGACGTAGTTAGAAGTCTTGTTTATTGTTAATATAGATTATGGCAGCAAAAATTTAAAAAACTTAAAACTATCCTGCTACAGGATTCCTTTAGACATAGATAGTGGGTTTGTGTTTTATTTATTTATCCTAGAGCTAAGAAAAAACAAAAGAAAGAAAAGAGTAATAAACATATAATATACATTTTGGAAAAATTTCTAATCATTATAGATTCATTTTAAACTAGGATCTATCAAACGCTGGGAAAGATCCAATTTCTTAAAGTGTAATTTTATTATTATTATTTCATTATTATTGTTATTTTTTTAATTGAGCGATTTCCAATAACTAAAGAAATAATACCCTTATCTCATGCCATAGAATACACTCCCATAGTTAAAAAAAATAAGGACCACCATCTATCAAGTAATGTAAGCCCCGCCACTATCAATATGATTGTCCCCCTTAAAGAAAGCCCCTATGAGATGATAAACAACAAGTATCATCATTGTGGCAATGGAAGTGAGTAAAGTAGAGTACTAGTCCTTAGGTATCAGCACCAGGACCAAAGACACCCCCAAAAGAATCCGTTGTTTGGAAGAGGCCAACGAGAAACACAAAGTCTATGTGAGAAAGAGATAGGGCTCTACAAGAAAACTCTATCCTAATTACAAGCTAGTTTATATGGAAAGTCTTTTGACAAGTGTCAGGATGTAATCATTTCACCGCCTATATGAACAACGCATCGGTGGTCGTCTTGACCCTTCAAGACTCGAGGTTTAAGCACCGATCACTAATTTTGTCTTACATTACTTAAACCGTGGCCGCCTTAACCTTTGCAGGCCACAAGACACCTTCACCGCCTTAATCGAATTCTTTCAGAGATCGAAGGGGCAATTTTCGTTTTGTATAAGTATCTAAAACATATTGTAATTCATAAAAAAATTTGCAAACAGTTTTTTTTTAATCGAATTGGTTATTATGCATTCAAAGGTATTTTCTCTGTATATATTTTATTGAGTTTGTAAACTCTGTTCGTGTTTTTCATTTTCGGCATTCGGAGTTTACTTGTTTAAAGTGCGTGGAGTTCTTTTGTTATTCCAAACGTCGAAACCCGAAATTTTTGGGCCTACAGCTTAATCACATTTCACGATTCGACAATCAACGTTGCACTTTATTTTTTGTATCGAGCGTTTATAAATGCCGAACCCCAAAACCCAAATTGGTGGGCCCAAAACTTATACGCATTTCGTGTTTCGGGAATTGACGTTATGTTTCATTGTTGGTGTTTGGAATTTGTAATCGCCAAATCCCGAACCCCGATTGACCTCTGTTTTCAACGTTTGGTATGAGAGATGGTAGTCTATTCTGCTATTCCTTAGTTCATTGCAGATTATTCCTGTTGGTGTCAAATTTTATTCTCTTATTTCCCTGCATGAAGGTTTATTTAATTCCTTTCAAATTTTTATTAATGGTTCTGTCTAGTAGCAACTCTTCTCAGGTTCAGGTTCCTATGCTAAACGAGAAGTCATATGATACTTGGTATATTCAAATGAGGACGATTTTGCATTCTCAAGATTTATGGACTTATGTCATTGATGGTTATGCTGAGCCAGCTAATGTTGCAGCAAAATTGTCTCTGTCTAATGCTGACTGTGTTTTGCTGAAGGAAAACAGGAAGAAGGATAACGAAGCTCTTGGATTAATCCAACAAGGATTAAATGAATCCATTTTTATGAATATTTCTAGTGCTGCATCTTCGAAGATGGCTTGGGACATTCTTGAAACATGTTATCAAGGAGTGTCCAAGGTGAAGACAGTCAAGTTGCATAGTTTGAGAAGGGATTTCGAAAATCTGAAGATGAAGGATAATGAAAGTGTTGATACTTTCATGACTCAAGTAATGAGTGTTGTGAACCAACTCAGGCGGTATGGAGATGATGTTGAGAATAAAAGAGTTATTGAGAAAGTGCTGAGAAGTTTACCCAAGAAGTTTGAGCGTGTTGTTGTTCCCATAGAGGAATTTAAAGATTTAAGTCTAATGCAAATTGATGAATTAACTGGTTCTCTTGTTGCTCATGAATCTAGGATATCTAGATAAGAAGAAGGATCAATGGAGCATGATTTCAAATCTCAACTGCATGTTACCAAAGGCAGAGTCAAAGGAAGGTTTTATACTCATGGAAGAAGAGGTCGATTTTCTGGTCAAAGGGACAACAGAATTGAATCAGTGTTTGAGGAGAAGTTCAAGCAGAACCCTCCTAATTTAAGAGGGAGCTGCAACAAACCCTGGCAACAAGAAAATCAGAGGTATGATAAATCCAAAGTACAATGTTATTATTGTAAGAAGTTTGGGCATTTTGCTAACAAATTTTGGAAGAAATAGGCAAATGTTGGAAAGCAGTTTGCACATATTACAAATGAGTCTGAGCATGATAAAAATCCTGTGTTCTTGACTTGCAATGTCACTCAGGAAAGTGCTAATGATATTTGGTTTTTGGATAGTGGTTGCAGTAACCACATGACTGGTAATAAGAATTTATTTTCACTTATTGACAATAGTATTTAGTCTGAAGTAAAACTGGGAAATGATTGTAAGGTTACAATTAATGGTAAAGGTGTAGTTCCAGTTTACACTAAGGATAATCAGAAAAGAAATATTGATGATGTTTATTTTGTGCCTAGTCTAAAATGAAATCTTATTAGTGTTGGACAACTGATGGAGAAAAAGTACAAAGTATTCTTCAAGAACAATTTATGCACAATCTATGATAAATTACCGAGTAGACAATTGATTGCAAGAGTTGAGATGACCAAGAATATAATGTTTCCACTTGTTATGAAAAATGATTTGAGTAGTTCTTTGAATTCTTATAAGATGGAAGTTTAGATGAATCTTGGTTATGGCATTTGAGATATGGTCATTTACATTTTGGTGGCTTAGATCTATTACATAAGAAGCAGATGGTAAAGGAGTTGCCATGTATTCAACAACCTGCAAGCTCTTGTGAGAGTTGTATACTTGGGAAGCATCACAGAGAGAAGTTTGTTTCAGGTGTTTCCTACAGAGCAAAAGCTCTATTGGAAATTGTCCACACGGACTTGTGTGGACCTATGAAAACACCTTATTTGAATGGTTGTGTTTATTTTATGACTTTTGTTGATGATTTTAGTTGGAAGACTTGGCTGTATTTTTTGAAGAAAAAATCTAAAGCCTTTGATGTTTTTAAGAAGTTTAAGTCTATCGTTGAGAATGAAAGTGGTCGAACCATTAAAATATTAAGGTCTGATAAAGGAGGTGAATACAAACTTAATGAATTCATTGAATTTTGTGATATTCATGGAATTAAAAGGCAGTTTACTGGTCGATATATTCCACATCAGAATGGAGTGGATGAAAGGAAGAATCGGACCACCATGGACATGGCTCGAAGCATGTTGAAAGAAAAGCATCTTTCAAATGAATATTGGGGAAATGTGGTTCTTTGCTCTGTTTTTATATTGAATAGAAGTCTGACCAAGACCGTGAGGGATCATGTACCTCAAGAAGCCTAGGATGGTAATCCTTGCAATGTTTCTCATTTCAAAAATTTTGGATGTGTTGCATTTGCGCATGTACCTGCAAAAATGAGGAGGAAGCTGGATGACAGAAGCGAGAGATGTATCTTTGTTGGATACAGTGAAGAGTCTAGGGCATATAAACTCTACAATCCCATCACCCAGAAATATGTAATCAACAGAGATGTTCAATTTAAAGAAGATGAAGCTTGGGATGGAAGTATTGACCAATCAATTTCAAAGGGAGTTGTATTACCACGTGAAGATGATGATGGAGCCAAGCAGGCTGAAGGAGATGGAAAGATGGTTCCACATGCACATACACCTACAACAAGAAGTCCAACAAGGCAAGCACCATATTTCAGCCCATATCAATTTAGAATGCCCAAAACTCATGAGCGTGGTGAGCCATCTGGACATGGTGGACATCAATCAGATTCACAGGTAAGTAGTGAATCAAATCCCACTTTGGCTTCATTAAGAAACAGATTTAAAGGAAAAAATACTAGAATCTTAAGAGAATTGTATGATCAGAATGAAGAAGTAGATCAGATTTCAAATTTTGCATTAATGGCATGTGATCCTATAAGTTTTAATGAAGTTGTTAAAGAGGATGTTTGGATAAAAGCAATGGATGAGGAGATTGATTCCATTGAAAGAAATAACACTTGGGATCTTGTAGATTTACCTGAAGGTAAGAAAAATATTGGTGTTAAGTGGGTTTATAAGACTAAGCCGAATGCAGATGGAGAAGTCGAAAAGTACAAGGCAAGACTTGTAGCTCGGGGGTTTAGTCAGCAACCCGACATTGATTACAATGAAACATTTGCTCCTATAGCAAGACTTGACACTGTGAGAATGGTCTTAGCTATTGCAGCTCAGAATAGATGGATCATGCATTAGATGGATGTTAAGTCTTCATTCTTAAATGGATATTTGGAAGAAGAGGTTTATGTTAGACAACCTCTAGGTTATGATATTGATAAGCACAGAGATAAAGTTTACAAGTTAAGGAATTCTTTATATGGATTGAAGAAGGCATCTAGAGTATGGTATAGCAGGATTGATGAATACCTGATTAGTGTTGGATTCAGCAGAAGTCCAAGTGAGCCAACCTTGTATACAATGATAAACCAGAAATGTAAAATTTTGATTGTCTGTTTGTATGTTGATGACCTGATTTTTACTGGAGATCTATCTGTACATGATTTTAAAAATGCCATGAAAATAAAGTTTGAGATGACTGATTTAGGATTGATGAAGTATTTTCTTGGAATTGAAGTGAATCAATCTGATGATGGCATTTTCATTTGTCAAACTAACTATGCAAATAAAGTATTGAAAAGGTTTAGAATGTTGAATTGTAAACCAATTGCAACACCTATGGCAACTGGTATTAAACTTAGCAAGTATGATGAGGGATCATATGTTGATCCAACTTTGTATAAGAGGTTGTTTGGAAGCCTTATGTACTTAAAAACAACTAGACCTGACATTATGTTTGTTGTGAGTTTGATTTTGAGATTCATGGAGGCTCCGAAGAGTACTCGTTGGAAAGCAGGAAAGAGGATCCTGAGAAATGTTGCTGGAACAACTGAATTTGGTATCAAATACACATCAAGTTTAAACTTTGAGCTGATCGAATATACTGATAGTGATTTTTTAGGTTCCATTGATGATAGGAAGAGAACATCTGGGTATGTGTTCAGTCTTGGATCTGGAGCAGTGGCATGTGCATCAAAGAAACAACCCATTGTGACTCTATCCTCTACTGAGGCAGAATATGTTGCAACAACTGCAGTTGCATGTCAAGATGTGTGGATGAGAAGGGTCTTGAATGAATTTTTGCATGACTAGAATGATGCAACCCAAATTGTCTGTGACAATAAATCTGCCATTGCATTATCAAAGAATCATGTCTTTCACAAACAGAGTAAGCACATTGATACTAGGTATCATTTCATTCGAGAGATGGTAACTGGTAAAGAGATTTATGTTTAGTTCTGCAGTGAAGAACAATTTGCAAACATATTTATGAAGCCTTTGGGAAATTAATTGTTTAAAATCCATAGAAGAAATATTGGGGTGTGCAAGTTGTAATGCATTATTTACAACAATTTTGTTTTACATATTTTTAGTTTGTTTTTTCTCTAAAATGATTAAGAGGGAGTATGTCAAGATGTACTCATTTCACCACCTGTATGAATAGCACATCAGTGGCCGTCTTGACCCTTCAAGACTCGAGGTTTAAGCATCGATTACTAATTTTGTCTTACATTTCTGAAGCGGTGGCCGCCTTAACCTTTGCAGGCCACGAGACACCTTCACTGCCTTAATCAAATTCTTCCAGAGATCAAAGGAGCAATTTTCGTTTTGTATAAGTATCTAAAACGGATTGTAATTCATAAGATTTTTTGGAAACATTTTTTTTTTAATCGAATTGGTTATTATGCATTCAGAGATATTTTATCCATATATATTTTATTGAGTTTGTAAACTCTGTTCGTGTTTTTCATTTTCAGCATTCGGAGTTTACTCTTTCAAAGTGCGTGGAGTTCTTTTGTTATTCCAAAAGCCGAAACCCGAAATTGTTGGGCCCATAGCTTAATCACATTTCCTGATTCGGCAATCAACGTTGCATTTTGTTTTTTGCATCAAGCGTTTATGCGTTTATAAACGTCAAACCCCGAAACTCAAATTGGTGGGCCCAAAACTTATACACATTTCATGTTTCGGGAATTGACATTGTGTTTCATTGTTGGTGTTTGGCATTTGTAATCGCCAAATCCCGAACCCCAATTGACCTCTGTTTTCTACAGCAAGGTTACCGCATTATTGAAGTGATAAAGAAGTGGGAAAGAAGTGAGTGCATGGGTCAGAATAGAACAAATTCCCAAGAGGTGGGATGAAGTATAATTATATCTATTTTTATTATTGTTATTTTTTTTTAATCAAGCTTATTTTGATAGCTAAATCTAACTTAATTTAATCTAATGTCTTAACATCTCCCTCATATTGGGTTGTAGAACTTCTTTATGTAATGAAAAATATATTTACGCCGAAAGGCGTACATCTATTGACAATGGGCAGATTTAATAGGGGTTTAGTGCTTAATAAGTTTTCTATGGACATGATTAAATATGGCTGGAATATTCTTAGTAGTCACACAAAATAAATGGCGTTGATTTCAATCATTAACTTCCTAGCTATTATAAAGACATCACTTTATGTGTTTACTTTTTTACATTTACCTAATCATATTTAAAAATTACTTTGATAGCTAACTGATTGCCACGTAAGTGATTAACAGAAATTAAAATATTAACACGAGATAAATGAAGCCCAACAGTTTATTTGTTAATAGATAATAAAAATTAATATATTCTTTTAAAGATTCATTTCATCTTCACTAGCACAGCCACAATTGTGGCTGATGAACGCCGAAAAGCATATTTAATTTATTAAACTTAATTTTAGCATAAACCCAATTAAGGTTTGTAAATAAAATCTGATATATTATTTAATTTACTAAACCTAATTTTAGCATAAACCATTTATTGTGGCTGTGCTAGGACGGGTGATTTCAGTTGGACAGAGCGAAGTTTAGACGGTGAACATGGCCATCACAGGTGATAGCTCCGCCGTGGACATTTAGACGGTGGCGCTTCACGACATAGGGCATCTCATTGGGTTGGACCATTCCATGGTTCATAGCTCCGTCATGTTTCCCCATCTTGAAAGCAGAAAATTAAATGGTCAGCTGACCGAGAGACCATCAAATAAAAACAAACACTAAATATTGAAGGACCAACCATCATAGCAAATGAAAACACCTTAAATATGGCCAATGAAAACCCCCCGACGCCATTAGAGGCCATCCGAAGGTGTTACAGGTTTTCAAAATTCAATTTCCGCCTCATTAAATGGGCTAAGTAGTATAATATACCTATACTTACAACGAGTATATACACATAACCTAATTTTACCAGGTTAAAATTATTTAATTTATCCATAAGAAATATTGTTGCGTAAACTCATTATATTTAGATCAGCTTGGAAGGACTTGAACAATTATAATAATCTACTTATCTAAATTAAGAAACTAAGTTTATTCTATGTAAATTTCAATCAGAGAATGTATTAAAACTATTTATTTAACGGTACCCTGCTATAATGATGTTCACCATGAACTAATTACTGCGCCCTCACGCTAATAACCAGATATTTACAAAGGGCAAACATATTTGTATCCTGCAGAAAACAAAGTTTTTATTATGCATTGGTTCTTATTATTATTTTAAATTAAAGTTTCAATCAGAGAATGTATTAAAACTATTTATTTAACGGTACCGTGCTATAATGATGTTCACCATGAACTAATTACTGCGCCCTCACGCTAATAACCAGATATTTACAAAGGGCAAACATATTTGTATCCTGCAGAAAACAAAGTTTTTATTATGCATTGGTTCTTATTATTATTTTAAATTAAAGTTTCAATCAGAGAATGTATTAAAACTATTTATTTAACGGTACCGTGCTATAATGATGTTCACCATGAACTAATTACTGCGCCCTCACGCTAATAACCAGATATTTACAAAGGGCAAACATATTTGTATCCTGCAGAAAACAAAGTTTTTATTATGCATTGGCTCTTATTATTATTTTAAATTAAAGAGTTCCAACGTCTGCAAGATGTTGAGATGACGAGAGTTAATAAATTGAAGCATTCTCGCACAAAACTCAAATTAACAACTGCTACAGATCTAGATTCCTATGATTTACATGGTTTCACTAATGAAAACCATGTTTTGCGCTAATGGTACCTAATAAAAAATAATTCTAGTGAAATTCGGTAGGATCGCAAATGGTTTTAACTCGAATCCAGAGAACAAGATTTATTTCTTTGCTAAGGGGTAGCTGGTGTGCGAGGTAAACAATTGTTTTCTACTGTGGCAGACAACTGTTTCAGGAATCGCAATAACCGGTTCGGTGAATCATGATGTTACAATTACTCTGAAACATATATAATTCAATATATATATAACCATGAATGGCCACAAAAATGATTGTTGTGGTTGATCGTATGACCATCATCAACCACAATTATAACACAAAACTCAAGCCAAGCGTGGCCACGGTTCACAACACAGGCAAAACATGGCCACTGTTCCAGGCAAAACTTGGCCACTGTTCACATCCCAGCAGTTATATGTGTAATCCATTTGAGGTAGTGCCGGTACTCATCCATTAAACATAGGAATAAAATCTTGCATAGATATTAATTATTGTTAATCATTTTAACGTGATAATCATATGGCCTTACAATAATTTCTTAATATGATTAGGTAAATGTGAAAAAGTAAACATGTTAACGAATGCATTTATAAATGCAAGGAAGTTATGTACAGTAAATTTCATTCATTGATTTGGAAGGACCACTAAGAATATGCCAACATCTTCAATTCTTGGCCATCAGATTAAGATTTAAAGTTAAAAGATCATTAAATGTGCCCATGATCAATAGGTGTACGCCTTTAAGCATAATTAAACATGTTTACACTAAATAGATCCAACCAGATTTAAACTAATCAAATTATAAAGATTATTTGTATCCTTGTATCTTATGGTGTCAAGGGCTTGCAAGGGTTCATGGGGTCATAGGTAGTAACCAGTCATAGGCTGTGCATCATTAAATTATCTTCTTTCTTAGCATTCATAACCACTATCACTTGATTTTTTAACTCTCTCCATCTGCCAACATGTAGTTCTCTTCTCATTTTAGTTTGCAGTCTCTCTACTTGCTATTCATATCACCTTAAGAATCCACGACCTCGATTTGGGACTAGAACCCACCATGCAGACACAGTTTACTGATATTCAATCAAAATGTATGTGAATCCAATCATCCATTCGATCATCCAGTAATGCATTTTCCAGGGCATTGTCAACCATTTATGCGACAACGATATCTATCTCACACAATTCTGACACACGAAGCACCTGCATGTTCATTGATACTATCATCAGATGCAACTTTAAATCCCTATCAAAATTATTTTCACAACAAATCTGAAAAATCAACCGAGAAATTGAGTATATTGCCACTTCAACAATATATTGAGTATATTTTCATAACAATCTCTTTCCATTTATTTCAGTTTGGCTTCTTTTTAAATTTTGTTAATAAAATACTCAGCATTGTAGAACTTAAGCCCATTCATTCACACCATATCACTTGTAAATTTGTCTCACTAAGTTCTGCGCATTTTATTTTCCATAGAATCTTGTTGTGATATACACAAATGCAAATGGCCATTTCCATTGCATAGATATTCTATAACTTGGGATTGGCATTGGTATACATCAAATCACGTGTTTCAGTCTTTTGTTAAGTGGTGTACTTGAAAGCATCCGTATTCGAAGGCTGGCTGAAATTATCTCTCCATACTCTGAGTATTCTGCAACAGGGAGACCTTAATTTTCATTGCATTTCGGATGGTTCCTCGTAAACCATTAAGGTAGACTTGAAGATTAATAAAAATGATCGCTTTTAAAATAATCCAGTGTTGTTTGCAGGCTGTGTTGCATAATGCATTGATTGCAGAAGATTCTATATCCGAGATGTGTTGCATTAGATTGTCTATATTCCATGTATCACATGGAAACCTTTCACTTGACCTCGACTCTCTTGTATCTTGGTCCACATTACCCAGATTTATATCAGTCGCTCTGCATATGAACTACCACATATCTTGTTCTAGTGATTCCTTATGTGCATATTTGAAGTTATTGTGTTTTATTTGTATTTTTTTTTTTTTTTTTTTTAATATTATTTAATTTCTAGTGGTAGTATTGAGGGTTGCAAAATAGTCAAAATTTTATATAGATTATATAAAATTATTTTACTTTATAAAATTTTATACAAACTATATAAAATCTTTAAAAATTTAAACATTTTTATAAAAATATAGTTAGACATTTATAATTGGTATATGAAGAATTAGTAAAATTAGTCAAGATTTCTACATTTTAAAATAAATTTCCATCCTTAAAATCATAACCCCTAAGTATATAAACCTAATATAAAATTTTACACAGTCAATATTTTTTTAAACCCTAAACCTTTAGGTTTTACTCTTTTTATTGTTATTAAGGTTTTTCTTAGGATTTTCACTTTTGTATTGGTGATATTCCAAAGGTAAAATGAATATGATATGCATCTAAACAATTGAGCCGCCGGCTATTGGTAAAGGTGTCGATTGTTGGGTAGCAAGATCATTATATATCCCCCTATTTTGGTATAAGTAACCTTGTATAAAATATGCATAGTTTTGTTTATTTAATAAACAGATGTGTTCACTGTAAAATAAAATATAAAGGTTTTCTCGATAATGTTTTTTAAATATTAAATAAATTACATAGCTTAATCAACATAGTACTTGTTGTAGGATTGGTTGATTTGGATGTCAATGCTTCAATAGTGGCACTAGTAAAGTGAAAGATAGGATATATGGCATCTTTGCGTTTATAGACGGGTGATCAATTAAGGTTGGTTTTGGTTAGAGAGTCAAGCTTTTAGAACTATGCACCAAAATATTGTAGTAGGCATGTTGTCACAAATGTCACATTCAAATCAGAATCTTTTTGCTAAGAATCGATAATAGGGTTATTTATTTTGTGAAAGTTACCCAAGAATTATTGTCAACTATCACAATTACACACAAGGATATCATAGTTTCATTCATATAAGAACATGCCCTTCATGCAAATAAGAACATGCCCTTAGCCCTAACTGTTATCACAACTACACATGCACAAGCATGAACATCATTGAGGAAACTTGAATGTTGGTAGGCACTTTTTTTATGGTCTCATGTGAATCATCATCCGTCCTCTAATATGACACTGATTCATAAAACAATCAGTCTGAGCAAGAACACAACCAACACATCAATTCCTGTCAAAGAACATCTTAACATAGGATTAAAATCACTCTCAAAAGAAATTGGAAGAACTCTGTACAGTCTAGACAAGTACAACATCATACCTTAATTTTGTTTTAGTTTTTTTTGGATATAACATAGCTACATTGAATGACAAAGGTGTCTTAGAAATAGTTTTTATATCTTATAGAAAAGTCATTGAAAAGTGAATTTGAAATTCTGACCATTGACACTAGATGGGTAATCTCTATAGTGACATTCTATTTTTGGGTGTTTCGAGAGTGGCATTATTTTGTTGGGTGTTTCTTGATCAACATAAGGTAGTCGTGTGACCTCCTTCATTGACTATGTGCCTCAACTTCCCTTTACCTTTTTATGTTTCACATTCAGCCGTATGAGTTTTGATTTGAATTTCTTCTATGGGTGTGATATATGCACATATATTTGACACATCATGTGTTACTTTCCCTCCCATGTTTCCTCAGAGCACGTGATTGAACTATTTGTGCCCCTTGTCAATTGGTCTAAGCCTTTACTTTTTTATATTTGACATGTATCGCTAGAATTTTGGTTGGAATTTTGAAACCCTAACCCTAACCATGTAATATCAACATTAAGATTCAAGCAGTGGTTAATCTCATCCCATGTGGATCGACGTAGAAAAGATCACAATGCCATAGTTGAAAAAAATAGGGTTTTCAAAATGGATATGGACATTTCCGCGCCACCAGTAAATGCTTCCACTAGTATATTGAGCCATTGTCGTCAATAACTTATCCTCAACTCGAGTGATATGTTTTATCTTATAGTGTGATATTTAGATTGTGGAGCATATGACTACAACAGACATGTATGTATATATTTTGTTGCCATATATTTCTAACTCTTCCAATGTATGTATGGAGACTGAGCGATACATATTTAAAAAAAAAACTCTTTGGATAAAGAGAGTATTATTATCAGAATGCCTCCATAAGAAAAACTCTTTGGATAAAGAGAGTATTATTATTACAATGCCCTCATAACTTATTTTCAGGCATTTTTGTGCTCAAAGACTGCATAAAACCATATCCTCGGAATTGCAAATTGTCATGAATAAAAAATTATGAAGAGGCAAAGTCCTGTGTATGCTTGTTTGTCATATGTCTACCAAACTACCTAATGTGTCATATAGATGTCTGGCTTTTCAATAATCACCACCCAAATTGGGAAATCAACAATCTACATATGAGGTTTGGTGCTTTGTTGGCTAGAAATATGTTGTTTGAAGATAAATAGTTAATGTATTCCCTTATCTAATGTGGTAGAATTAAATTGTATTTCTGAGTTAAAATTTCACACATCTTTAATACACACTACATGTTTAATATCTTGGCATATTTCACTGCTAGTGCGCATTCATTCTTATAACAGTCAATTAAAACGCAATGCTTAAAATGCTCCAACCAAGACTTTGATATTGTATTTGTCTATATTTACTTGATAAATTTATTATGTTGAATGTTCCTTTTCCACATATTTTTTTGTCTAATTTTCGTACAACACTAACTGGACTAATAACTTGCATCGTACAACACTTTTGAACTCATGATGGTTGATTGTTTCTAATATCCATTGACTGTAGCTCTAAGACATTTGTGACATATCTTGTTTGATTTCCTAGTTATCATCATTTCCATTCTAGGAAGCAATAGAACTTTAATTAATGGTTTATAAGGATACAATTAAGTTCTAAACTTTACGGGTAGCACTTAAATATGATCCATGATATGAAAAATTTGCATTAATGAGTTTTCTTGAATGATGGTCTGTAATTGAATAATAAAGGTTATTGTCATATGTTATTTTCATTGTCTTATCTTTATTTGCTATTTTACTTCAAGTTTGGTATGGAGATCTGCTCTTACATTTGACAAAGCATGTGAATGAATTAATTGGGTCATTTTTTCAACATTTAAATTATGTCATAACTCTAATTTTTGTATGGATAGCCACATGATTTAGAGTTTCAAAGTCTCAAATCATACATCGATGTAAGAGAGTCTTGAACAAATCACACAAGGCAGATTATACCAAATTGGTGTATGAGACCCCCTTGTTTGTGGGAAGGGACCCCCCTTCGCCCAAGAATTTGACTGGTAAAATCTAAGAAGGTATACATACCCTACCCCCCTCTAATAATAATATATTACTTGATAAATCTGATATTGGATAAAATTACATTTGTGGTGAAACAATCCATGCAATATACTAATTATGATGCATTTGCTAAGAGATTTGGCTATGATGACAATGCTATAAATTGAATTTAGTAAGCCTACCAATGATTGCATAATAATAATTGTGATCTCATAATAATAATTGATAGTTTACACTTGAATATCATTTTTATGGTGTTCCAAATCACATACAGATAAAATGATTATGCTCAATTTGTTAGCAAATCTGTATACTAAACTTTTGTGACCGTTGCATATTAATAAACAGATTTATTCTCATATTTCATTGTTGATCTACTCATTAAACACTTTATTCACTCTATGTGAATGATCTCAATAACACCACAACAACATATGTGTGATGTTATAAATTATGACACAATTTTATGATATGAGGTTATTCCCATCTCAAACTAGTTGGAGCACACTTGGTGAACACACAAGGAATTTGGTCATAATAACCTTTCTCTCCTTAGTTTCTGGCATGTTATGATATAAATATTTGATTGATCAAATAAATATATTGGAACCGTTTCACATTATTGCAACATATTTGTATACAAGACTAGTTTCGTAGGTCAACATTATTAAGTCAATTTGAGCTACGATTTTCCACTCCACACTTGACGATATATCTCAGATGGACCCTTAGGGATTCCTCGTAGGCTAAGCTAGGCTATCCATTTTCCTTAGTCTGAAGTGTATACCATTTCTTGCTTGAGATTTTGGTATGTACATAATGGTAAAGGGTTGAATTTTTTTTCATGTGAATGTTTGAATGGTGAAGAAGAGCATCCAGTGATTGTATCCCTCAACACAAAAACTAATTAAATTTTCATGAAAGAGATTGAAATTTTACATTGTCAATCTCTAGGAAGATGTTCACCGGATTGAAAATCATTAAAAACAGTTTTAGAGGAATTTTTATCATTATTTTTAATTTAGCAAGTTGTTGGAAAAAACTTCTATGGAAAAATAGGATAAGGGACTTGATGATTTAAGTCATATTATTAATTACATTAATATTTGTTGCGGAATTTCATTTCTTAGTAAGACCTTGATTGATCCGCAATAGCAAGTTAGATATATAGAGGGCTTTCTTTCTTCTCTGCATCACTGACTCACTAACTTATTTATGAATCGCCTTGCTCAACTATACTGGCAAGGGTTTTTACAAAACTATGGACTGACCAAAAATGACACGGATGAGAACTCACATAGTCATTAATTAGTTAGCAAATTCCTTTCTCACTCGACTAGCTAGATAGGATTAAAATAGTAGTTACTTGACTAAATGCTAATTATCTTCTATTGGTTGGCCAAGGCTCTTCCTGGTGGCCCAATTCCTCCATGTTTAGATCTGGAAGCGGGGACAACAATTGATGAAACTTTCGCTACAATGTCTCGGATGTCATCAACTTGGCCTATGATGGAGTTTGTCCCTGTTTACCAACCAAGTATGAAACACGTTGTTGTTGTTGTGTGGTCCTGGTTTGCATGTATTTATCATGTAGTAGAGGAGGTTGAAAGTCATGAATATTGTCCATTGGATGTTGGACTATTATTGCGTCTTAGAGTTGCGGCTTGAACAAACGATCAACATTTTGTTCAATGTGTTCCAAGACTGTATAGGGTCCATACCGCAAGCGATGCAGTTTGTGATGACGTCCTTTGAAGCATTGTTTATCCATTTTTTACCACATTTGGTCCCCTGGTTGGAATGTTAAGGGAATATGATGTTGGTAAAGACGTTGCTTGGAACGATCCGGTGTTGCTTGCAAGGCAGTCGCAACTTGAGTGTCTTTCTGCGATAAGTTATGAACACAACTATGGCCATCTTGTTGTTCTTGGTGTTGATGTGTTGATCCAAAAGGATCCACAATGACAGGAATCTCTATGAGTGCAAAGGGATGGAAGCCAAGATAGACCTCGAATGGTGAGAAACCAGTGGAAGAGTGTGTGGCCTATTGTAATGGCACCACTGCTTCAAAGCATGCATCAAGCTATAAATTCTTTTTAGTAGGTACTGTAATCGATTTTGGTGGAGGAAAGGGTTTCTGATTGGTATGGCCTCGTGTGACCTCTATGTTTACGCATCACTCCAATAGAAAACTGAGCAGCATCTGTATCAATTTAAAAAGGTTATTCCAAATTTGGCAAGCGAAGGATCGGAGCGGAGCATAATGTTGTCTTGAACTTCTCAAAGTGTTGTTCTGTGTCTGCATTCCATATGAAGTTGGATTGATTTGCTAACTGATGCAACAGATGAGATAGCTGGGAGACATGGGAGACCAATTTCCTGGAGAAATTAATGCCACCCATAAAGCTTTTGAGCATATGTAGATTGGTTAGCATTGGCCATTGATCTATGGTCAGAAGTTGATGTTTCCTCAGTAATTCCAGTATTGTGCGGACATGTTGAAGATGTGTGTCTCAGGACCTATTGAAAACAAAAATATCGTCAATATAAATAACTATAAACTTACCGAGGTGTGGCCAAAATTTGTCTTTCATTAGTCGCATGAATGTTGTCGGTGCCTTGGTCAGTCCGAAGGGAATGACCAGCCACTCATAAAGACCAAACTTGTTCTTGAATGATGTCTTCCATATATGTTGGATACATGCGCACTTGATGATAGTCGAAGGTCAAATCCATATTGGTGAAGAAGGAGGCCCCTTGTAAGTGGTCCAAAAAATCCTCAATCTAGGGTAAGGGATAGCGATTTTTAATTGTGAATTTCGTAAGGGCGCAATAATTAGTAACGAGACACCATTTGGTAATCTCATTCTTTGGAATAATTAAAGCTAGAGAGGCATGGGGGAGGAGGAGGGTTGAATTAATATGGCCAAATTCGAGGAGTTTTCCAATTGTTCGTTCGATTTTGGCAGCCTCTTTGGGAGCAAGTTGATATGATGGGGTATTGGGAAATGATGTGCTAGGAATGAGATCAATGGAGTGTGCAATGGCTCGTGAGCGTTGTATCCCTGTGGGAGAATGAAAGACATCTGCAAATTCATGGAGAGGGAGTATTGTGGGAGGTGTCGGATGAGTGAGGTTCTTGGGCTTAACAAGGCAAACTAAACATAGAGATTTTTTATTTTTTTTGTGAATGACATTGTTAGTTGCTTCTTTCCCCGAACATGATGGAGGGGAAGTGTGAGAAACTAAGGTAAGAAGATAGGTGCACCCTTCATGATGAATTTGGTAATGATGGGATTTTGCATGATACACGTCGTGTTAGTCTTGTTGGTAAGGGAGACCCAACAGTGGGTTCAGGAGTAATCATGAGGGTCAGGAAGGGATTTTCTTTTGTGGGGTTTTTCAGAGATATTATTTCCAGTTGTCAAGGGAGTTCAGTGGGAGTGACCTATGCAAAAAAAGTTTTATTTGTGCATATATTGTTAAGGGTGTGACAGTCTACAGAGTTGTGGGAGTTTGTCTTGTGAAAAGTACACCATGGCACAATTTTGGGCACCAAAGAAGAAGAAGGGTATGGATGGGGATGCAAAGGGATTGGATTGGAAAATGGGGGTCGGCTTTGTGCAGAGCGTATTTGAGGAGAGACCTTACCTTCCATGCCCAAGGCCCGTAAGAAGGCCTTGTATAGGGAGCATGGATGATTTTAGGGGATAAATTTCGGTCATGGGCTAATTTTCCATGGTTTTTCCAAAAATAAGATTCACTATCTTAAAAATGATTTGCCCAAATTCTATAGGATAAAATTATTTTACGTTAAAAATCGCCAAAATTTTATAAAAATTATATAAAATACTTAGAAATTTGAATATTTTTTCAAAAATATCTCCAAACATTTATAGTTGACATATCAAGGATTAGTAAGATTCACCAAGGTTTCTACATTTTAAAATAAATTTCCATCCTTAAAATCATTCGTTCTAGGGAGGATCTTTCAAAGAGATAAACTTCACAATGGAGAGGCAACAATAAACCATAATTAAATTTGATTATTAATATCTCATTGGGATCATTGATATGTAGTTGTATGCGCAATTTGCAGAAGACATAAATGTAGCTTTGGATGGACTAGGTGGATAGTTGTCGGAGCTGCAACCATTTGACTATAATATTTTGGAGATATCCTCAGGGATAGAAACACTTGTGAAAGGCATGACAGAAAGTGTCCCAAGAACTTCTACGTTTATTTGTGAGATAGGGTGTACCGAGCTCAATGACCAATTCTGACTATTCCAGTTGAGTGTCCCACCGGGATTGAGCGATTCCTTTGAGTTGTAGGATGGTGATTTGTAATTTAGTGTCTTCTTCCATCTCTGGAGAAGTATTGAAGTAGGTGGAGAGACTATGGATCTAAGAATCGACAGCCTCTCCATTCATTTTGACGGTGAATTTTGACAACTGAAAGCGAGTGTCTAGTTACATCATTGCTGGAGTCTCACATTGCTACAGTCAAAGAAAATCATGTAGAGCCAGCACAAAGTCTTGAACTTGAGTAGAAATTTGAGCAGTCGACTCCTCACTAGAGGGTTTTCTCCGTGGTGGCGTGATTTTCATTCACAAGGGGCCTTGAGGAGGGCGCAGAGGATGTCTCAAGCAGTGAGATGTTGAAACCCTTAGAATGGTGAAAAGGACGTCTCACGCATTGAGATGTTGAAGGAACCTAAGAAGGGAGAAAATAAATCTATGGAAAGAGGATGGATTTGTGAGATTGACTCGTACAAGAAAAAAAAAATTCTCTTGGCTGAGGGTTGTGGATGGTTTCTCCATTTTATTCTCCTTGACTACGTGCATAAACTTTCCCAGGGAAAATGCTCTCATACCAATTGATCTACAATAGCGAGGTAAATAGATAGAGGGAGCACCAATTACACTTGGTGCGCAGTCAAAAAATGCACAACAAAAATACTCACGCACAATAAATAGATTTAGAAAATAGAAAAAGAAGAATTGATCAGAGAAACTTCATCAACTATTCCTAGAGAGAGATACACCCTTTAATACTATGCAGGGCGACTTCGTTACTCTACATTATTTGTAGTTACAATTGACATTGCTTCTTTACTCTCTGCATCTCTCTACGCACTTATAATGGTGGTGATTATTTTCACAGCTAGGGACTCACAAACATTGACTCACTAACTTATTTAGGAATTTCCTTTCTCAACTATACTAGTGAAGGATTTTTAGAAAACTATGGACTCACCGAAACTGCCATGAACTAGAACTGACATAGCCATTAATTATTTAGCAAATGCCTTTCTCATTGGAATGGCGAGAGAGGACTACAATAGTAGTTACTTGACTAAATGTTAATTATATTCTACTATTTGGCCAAGGAAGGTGGATGCCCTTCCTCGTGGCCAATTGATTGTGGTGGATTTAGTTGATTGAGACTTACTTGAAGGTTAAGAGTGTATTAAAACAAAAAAATTATGTGAAATTTTCAACATATTGATAGGGTGATTATACATGTAACAACTCATATCAAAACAACACAAGATCTACACACTCTTACAAAGCTAAGCTAGGCACATAGGTCACATCATGACAAAATATGAAATTTAAAGTATATGCTTTCTAAATTATTCATAAGAAGAGATAATATTTATTTTCAATGGA
>JZKD02S1874401.1:587565-604023 GCA_000966675.3 Picea glauca
GAGTTCCTGGACCATTTTCTCAATTTCATTTTTTTGGGAAAAGGGGTGACAATACGGACGGATATTGGGAGGAAGGCTTCCTGGTACAAGGGGAATGGAATGATCATGAACACCACGGGAATGAGGGAGGCCTTGGGGAGTGGAAAAGACCAATTGATGTTTAGAAATGATGGATTGGAGGTCTTGTGGTATGGAGGGTGTCTTTGTTGCTTATATGGCATGGAGTTGGGAGATAACACCAGAATGACCCTTTTTGAGCAGCTTTTCCGTGCGATGGGAATTAATGATCTCAGGTGAACTGGTGTTGATGCCTTGGAACTTATATTGGTCGAACTCCTAGTCGAATTGCATGGTTAAGTCTTTAAAATCCATGAGAATGGGACCCAAATTCCTTAGCCAGTCTGCACCCAACACAATGTCACAACCTCCCATGTTGATAGCAAACATATGGGATTTCAGGTGGTAGTCACCAATTTGGAGACATGCATTTTCACAACGCCCTCCACATTTCATGGAACCACCATTGGAAATCATGATTTGGAAATTATTGACGGCATGGATGTAACAATGAGTTTCTTAGGCAATGCAGCGATGAATAAAATTATGGGTGCTGCCACTATCAACCAGAATGATGACCTTTCGATGCTTGATGTAATCGATTATCTTGAGGGTTTGGGGAGTGGAGAAGCTAGTGAGAGCATTGAGGGAAATGACTGGTTCTACTTCGGAAGGGTTTGAGGGAGGGGTTATGTCAGTGGATTAAGGTGACTCAGACATAGAGGGAGTTTCTTCATATTCTTTCGAAATCTCCTCGGAGATGGCCATAAAAATATTTTGTTCTTTACACTTGTGGCCCGAGAAATATTTGTCATCACATTTATAAAAAAGGCCTTGAGTTGGAGTTCAGCCATTTTAGCCCAGGTCAATTTTTGGATCTTTAGTGGAATAGAGGGAGTAGTAGGATTTACTGGTTTAGGGAAAAGGATGAAGGAGGGTTTGCGGTTTTGAGAAGATACAACCTGTTGTGCTTCTTTATCTCTTTTGGTAGCCTCCACCCAACTCTCAGGCCGAGCCATGAGGACATGGGCCCGAATTTCATCCTTGAGGCCATTGATAAAACACTCTCGGAAAAAGGCATCAGAGATGCCCTTTGTTCTAAAAGCCATGCGTTCAAAGGCAGCTATAAAGTCTTCCATTGTTCCTAATTGTTTCTCCTTTGTCAAACAGGCCAAATGGTTGGTGTCAGTGTCAAAGCGTTCATAAAGCTCTGCCACAAATTGTGTCCAAGCAATATACCCTTGACGAGAATTTTTTCTCCATTGCCACCATTGCCAACATTCTTGATCTATATGGAGAACACCATACCTGAGTTTGGCCAAGTCATCTGTAATTTTGTATAAAGAGAAGTAATGTTCCATTTGGGTTACCCAACCAGTGGGGTCTGAACCATCAAATTTGGTCACATCCACCCGTGGAAGGCATAGGTCACGTTGAAAGTGATGGTTCTGCAAGGTATGGGAATGAGAGGAATGGTCACCTTCAGTATGTGGGGGTGAGGAAGAGGAAGGGTTATCTATAGGGATATGTAGTTTGGTGCATAGTGCTGAAAAGACTGATTCAAGATGGGTGGTGAGGTCTTGTTTGATTTTTCCCATTGAGGACTGCATGGTTGTATTGATGGCGGCGACATTGGCACTGAGTTGTTTCACTTCTTGTTGGGTCTCAATGAGACCAGATTGTAAGGTGTTGAAGTGAGCTTCCAAGTCTTAGCTATGAGTATGGGCCATGAGGATGGGGGAACTGAAAAGGGCGAAGAGATGAATCCAATGGAATAGGTCTGAAATAATGGTGAAAAAATTTCCAGACTTTTTTTTTTTTTCAACACCTGTGGAGTTATGCTCCAGTCTAAAGAATACTGCAGAGAGGAAATGCACAAATGCTTAACCAGAAAGAAATGTTATTTACTTGGCAACTCAAACACAGTTGCGCGGCAATAGATCTTATCTGTTTTAATTTGTTTATGTTTCTATCCCCAAGGGTTAGGTATTCAAGGGTTCTACAAACAAGGTTTTTCCCTGTGCTATAGCTCTCTAATATACGTGTGGGGTCCAACAATAGTACTCGACCCAATATCTCAGGGCACTAACTAAGGAGGATAGACCGTACCCTTAGCCGTACTACCAAACTACCCAGGTACTAGAGAGTATCTTCTCGAGTGTTGTTCTCAGTGACACTATAGCAATTAGGTGGTCGATCGGTTTATCTAAAGAGGGCTTCAGGTAATCTAGGTCGACCTGTACACAGGTTCTTTCTGATGTGCTACCACTCAAAGGGGTACCAACAGGGGTTACAAGGGTGGCCAACATATGTGCGCTTAAGTACCACTTGTATTTCTTGCATGTATGAATCCCTCAACTGTGGGTTTATGTGCGTAACGACAGATCTCTATGGCTTAAAGACGCCAGAATACATCTCTACCCTAAAAAATAAATTAAACCACACTTTCTGCCGAGGAAAGTGCTCTGATACCACTTGTAATATACTAGATATAAAATGTATGCAGAATATAAATAAAATGCTAGTAATGGCAGAATAACAACCATATAACCAGAACATTCACCACAATAACACTGAAATGATATAAGAATAACAATAGAAATAACACTTTGAATCTGAAAGCAATATTCATGGGCCTCTTTGAGGGGGAAACCTCCAGTTGAGCAGAGCTCTATTACAATAATCTCCAAGATAGGGTTCTCATACCCTTGACTCCTATTTATACTAAAAAGAAGCATCTAGAGGAAGATCCTTCTAGAAGTGGAAGCTTCTATTAGGTCTTCTTACATCCACCTTATTCTATTTTATTGAAAGGCCTTATTAATATTGACCTTTATTACATCTGAATATATTGTTCTACCTATGTGCAGGTTAGGACCCTAACACAAGGAAAGCTCCAACAACTGCAACGCGACCATGGATACCTGGAAAATGTATTCCTCAAGCATCCCAAGAACCGAAATATGTCATAAGCACACCCATAATAGAATCAGAGAAGTAATATATGTCCGACTACACCCTAATTGGGAAATTTCTAGGGCTATGGCCCTCTGAACGCGCGCTGGTAAAATGGATACACCAATGGTGGAAGCCCAAATGCCATTGCGATATCTAGTTAGGATCCAAAGGATTCTTCACAATAATACTACACAATCTGGAGGACAGAAATCGCATCTTTGATGGAGGTCCTTATTTCTTCAACTCTGCTGGACTCTTCTTGAGATTCTGGACGGAGATGTTTAGCCCTGAAACAGAGGAATTTTCACATGCACCAGTATGGATAAGACACTATTCCTTGCCATAGGAGTTCTGGCTAGAAGAGATACTGGCGGGCATCGGAAATACCATTGGAGTATACATTAAATCCTCGGAGGCAACAAATCAATGAAGATACATCTCCTATGCGTGCATCTACGTCTACATGAATATTTCGAAGCCGCTACCAAAATCCATTTCTCTGGAATATCATGATTAGGACTAGATGAAAACCATTGAATATGAACACATACTGTTCAGATGCAGGAAATGTCATGAGCACATGCAACTCTTCAGATATTTCCCCCTCAACACGATAAGCAAGGATGAAAACCCAAAAACAAGCAAAGATAAAGATGGCTTCATCCCAGTAGCAGGAAGATGCAGACAAGGGGAAAGGAGAATGAAAACGACAACTAATAAGGAATCTCCTTCCATCAACTCATTCGAGTCCCTAAAATAGATTCTAGAGGACATGGATGCCCCACAGGTCCCTCCTACAGAGAAAAAACAACAAAACCAAGAGAAAGGGAAAGCAGTGGACACCCTAGGGACTGAGCAAACCATTTCCTGACCAAACTCTAATACCTCAGCACTAGAACCCTCAAAAACAAAGTATGGTGATGTAGAAATGGATCTCGATGAGCAAGACCTAGATGGAGTAGATATGGAACATATGGAACAAGCTTATTGACACCATAAATTATATACCATCCCTCCATACCAGCTAAGGAAAGTCCATAAATTCTTCCTCAACTCCACAACTGGCTCCACTGCTAGATTCAGTTTGGGTCTAGGAATACAGGGGAATATACCGAAAGAGCAACCCAAAACTCAAAAATATGAAGAGAAGAGGACAAGGAAATCCACCCAAAAGCTCATACAAGAGATTTGACACTTCATGGTTAACTCAGGTCAGATCCACCTCATTTATGATAGCTTTCCCCCTCTCCCCCGCCCCCCATCCTCATCATGAAGATCATCTCTTGGAATATAAGGGGACTCAACGGTCGTAGTAAGCAAAGGCTAATACGGGAAATTATCATAGCGGAATAACCAGACATCATGTTGCAGAAGAAAAAAAATGTGCAATAGAGGAAATGGATAGAGTTCTCTCTTGTTTTTGGAAGCAAGGGATGGGTATATACACTGATGCTACAAGCTCCACAGGAGGCCTGAGAATTCTTTGGAGCCTAAGTGCAGTGATGATGGAAAATTTCTTCACAACCAGGTGGTCCATCTCAGTGACCTATAGACTCATCGGCTCCAACAAGTGTGGCTACATGACAAATGTATACAAACCAACAACAACAAGGGACAAGAACGCATTCATAAGGAACCTGGAGGGACTTTCCACCCTCACATCCAGAAGTAGATGGATCTTGGGAGGGGATTTTAATACGATATGCAATATGGATGAGAAAAGAGGTGAAAATCGTTGACTCAAGGAAGATTCAGGGCACTTTCAAGGCCTAATCGATAAGTTAGGCCTCATTGACATAGAAACACTAGATGGACTCTTTACCTGGATGAATAGAAGATCAAGAGCCCAGCAGGTAGCTTGTCGGCTGGATTGCTTCCTCCTATTTGATTCCCTCATAATGGAGGGCACAACCCTGGAAGCTCGCATCCTCAATGTCCATGGATCGGATCACTGGCCCATCCAACTATGGCTAGACATTCCAGCCTCTCAAGAATGCAAACCCTTCAGATTTGAACGGTTCTGGCTCAGCCACTCAGATTTTCAACAAAATGAGAACACTTGGTGGATGGAGGCATCCATACCACATGGCTCCAAGATGTACAGATTCCAGCAGAAACTCAAAAATTTCAAGCATCGGATCAAAGTTTTAAATAAATAAACCTTCGATAATATCTTTGAATCTCAAAAAAATCTAAAGGAACAAATGAGCATCCTACAAAACCAAGTCTGATATCAGGGCATCTATGAGGAACTCAGGATGCAGGAAGCAAAAATAATCCAAAATATAGAGGAAAGAAAATCCCAAGAGGAGATCTTATGGAGGAAAAAGTTCTGCATCCAATGGCTATAGGAAGGTGAAAGAAACACCAAATTATTCCATAGTTCTACCCTTCAACGAAGACATGCCAATCACATTGCGCAAGTGATCATAGAGGAAGGGAAAACCCTCCACTCTCATGAGGACCTAGAATTAGAGTTGGTCACCTTCTACCAAGATCTCTTGACAGAACCCCCAGGGGATATATCTCAAGACATCTCCAAAATCATGCATCATATACCCTCCACAATCACAGAGGAGAAGAATGAATCTTTGCTAAGGCCTATTGTGATCGAGGAAGTGGACTAGGCACTCCATGACACTCTAATAGGAAAATCTCCTAGGTCAGACAATTTCACTTTGGACTTTTTTCATCACTACTGACAAATGGTAAGGGAGGAGGTTTGGGAAATTATTGAAGATTCCAGAGCTTCTGGTCAAGTCCTTCCTTCCCTCAATGCCACCCTCCTCACCCTTATTCCCAAATAAAATCAAGTCATCCACCCAAAACAGTTCCGACCTATCGCACTCTGCAATGCATCTACAAAATATTAACAAAGGTGATATCCCGACGCCTCAAACCTATCCTTCCATTCATCATTTTGCCAGAACAATCAGGTTACCTGGAAGGAAGGAAAATCTTAGATAGCATTATCCTGGCACATGAAGTTATCTAGTCTTTATAGAATACTCATACTCCAGGTATGTTGTTAAAACTAGAACTTTCCAAAGATTTTGAAAAGTTAAGTTGGGGTTATATGCGCTCTGTTCTCTTAGCCTTTGGTTTTGACTCTTCCTGGGTTAACTAGATCCTAAATCTCACCTCCTCTACTTTATTTTCTATTCTCGTCAATGGATTCCCCTCTCACCCTTTCTCATCCACCCATGGAATTAGGCAAGGGGATGATCTGTCTCGATTCCTCTGAAGGTCTAAGCCGATCCATTCAATTTTCAATAGAAAACCATACTCTAGCAGGATTACCCTTGCACGACATCGATCCTATGATCTCTCATAGTAAATTTGTCAATGATATCCTAATGATGTGATCCCCCATGGTCCAAGAAGCCCGAAAAATCCTCTCCATTGTTCAAACCTTCTGCGACGCCTTTGGAATGGATATTAACAAGGACAAATCCCAAATATTCTTCTTTAACACCCCAATGTCGATAAAACTCCATGTTACCGTGATCTTGGGTTTCACTCAGAGCTTCCTTTGGTCCAAATATCTAGGTATTCCCCTCCTCTATAAATCCCTAAGGAATAGCTCATGGGAAAGTCTCCTCACTTCCTTTTCAAAAAGACTTTCTTCCTGGACCTATTGTGCTCTTAATCTCCCCAGTCACCTTATCCTCCTCAAGTATGTGTTGCAGGACCTGCCCATCTACACCTTCTCAGCCCTTCCATCTCCCAACTTTGTTCTCAATCCTATAATAACCCTGCAAAGTAACTTTCTATGGTAGGGGTTCAAGACAGGGAAAATGTTGGCGTTGATCAGCTAGGAAAAAATGTGCAGACCTAAGGCACAAGGGGGTTTAGGGATAAAATATTCAATAATTATGAACAAAGTCTTGAGTGCCAAAATTTGGTGGAGATGGATGAAGAGACCTCAATATCTCTAGGCCAAGCTGCGGAGAATAAAGTACACACCCAACACTGTTGAAAGGAACTTAATCAGATGGAATGGAGACACCCTAGGATTCTTGATTTGGATAACATCCAGGCAAAATCGAATCTTAGTGGTCAATCACACCTTCTGGGAAACTCATAGTGGCTAAAAAACCTTCTTCTAGAACGACTCGTGGAAACAACTACCTATTTTGGTGCAAGATGCCTGGGATAAAACCTTTATCACCTTGGATACCTAAGCGGGGATGACAAAACTAGCAGACTACTAGCAGGAAAAATCCATGGATGGCACTTGGAGATGCTACAAATCCACTAGAGAGGACCTTCACATCGAAGAGCACGTGGACCTACAACCTTGGTACAACTTGATCAACACTAGGAAGATTCAAATTATACAAGGACACGACATCTTGCAATGGGGACACTCTTCATGGGGCACTTTCAATATCCAAGAATATTATGCCATCAAGGAAAATTCCAATCACCCTCCCCTAGGGAAAGTCTGGTCTAAAATCTGGTCTCTCAAGCATTGGCCCAAAGCTAGTACATTTCTTTGGTTGGTGGCTCATGGTAGCATTCTCACTTAGGACAATCTCATGAAACAAGGATTTACAGGGCCTTCCATATGTCCGCTCTTCTTAAAGGATGCAAAATCGCAAAATCACCTACTAACCTCTACACCTACAACTCCCAAGTGTGGGATCAATGTGTGTCCATTGTGTGCACTACAGATCGTAAGCGGGAGAGTCTAAGCACAATTATTAAAGAGTGGCAGGATGTGGCCTTCCAATCGCCTATTTTGGACCGCATATGGCATCTACTCTCCGGTTTCATCCTATGGAAACTATGGAAAAAACGAAACAAAATAATATTCCAGAACATTCAGAGAGATTGGAAATTCTGCTGGACCTAAAGTTGCACCAACATCAGAGAAATAATCATCCTGCAGTACTGGTCTGAAGAGGACCTGATCTGTCCAATTTGACAACAAATCATCATGGACAGTTGGAATCTCACACTAAAACTAAGATCGCCTATCACTCCTCAGATATATATGTTTAAGGATAGCTCCTCTCATTGGTCCTCTCTGTTTGAAGGTTTCATCAATATGAATTTCGACAGGGCATCTAAAGGAAACCCGGGTGCAGAAGGATTCATAATGGTCTTCTGAAACCAACAGGGGAACATATTACTCATCTCTTCGGGAATAATGGGTCACACAAATAACAACATGGAAGAGTTGTGGGGTCTTTTAAGAGGCCTACAAATATCTCTAGTACAGGGCTTTCACAAATTGATTGTGGAAGACGAATCGCAAGTTGTTCTCAACCTCTTTGAGAAAATTCTAAACAGAGCGGATCCAGAAAGAATTTCTCCTTGTTGGTGACTCTCACATGGGCTTAGGACCATTACAATTCTCATCCGACCCTACTAATCTCTCATCCCCTCGCATGTGAGACAGAAATAAAATTAGATTGTAGATGATCTAGCCAACATTGGAGTTTCCTTGGATGGAGTGGACCTTCTCTGCTAAGATTCCACCCACCAGATGCATCCCACTCTCCAACGATGTAGGGACAAGGCTCTAGCCATCGAAAGTCCCCCGGTTGGGCTGTTAGTGAAGCACAGGTGCCGCAAGGATGGGAATGGTGAATTCCAATGAGGCAACAACCACATGACAGGCGTGTTCCCCTCCCTACCTCCAAAACCATGAACTTAAGGCCTATTCATTGCTATCAGAGCGCCATTAATCCTAGTGCGCTCTACTTTGGCCTCCCATCCATTCAACGGATCCGCCATTACTCTGTTCATCTCTGCGCGTGTGTGTCCTCCCCTCTCAGTGGTATTCAAACCATGAAGCTCACCAGCATTATCTCCATATCCTTTTTTCTCTATCAGCACCTTCCCGTGATCTGAGCCCTCCTTTGGTGCTCTTCGGCTTTCCTCGCCTTTTCCTTGTGCCTACTTACCTATGCTCTGCTCCAACCATGTCGAGACTATGAGGGAAGTCCAAATGCAGTTTGGCTTGGCAACAAAGTTGACCACTCTTGGCAATTCGACCTCCGCCTGCCCCTGCACCCTCGCATATCTCATCACCCTCCTCACCAACCTCTTTGGAGTAGTCCACACATGGTCTTAGTGGTCTCCCACCTCTCTCCTCTCCCTATTCTTGTAGAATTGAATGGTTCAACCTCCTGAGGAATTCACTGGGCTTCAACCCATGGCCAATACCAAACCTGGCCTCCTCTTCGCATCCCACCCCGATCGCTCCTTCCAATTCTTCTAAGAACTCTTCTCCTATGCCTTCGCCAGTGCAATCACCACATGTCCAATCTCCGCACAAAGGTTTCACCGGTGACCATGAAAAACATCAGGAGAAACCCCACTCTTGATCAAACTATGCTACTTGCACAAAGTTACAAGACATCCTTGCAATTCTGCAAGGCCTGGTGTTTGAAGTGGACGAATTGCATTTTCGATTGGAAGTCTTGGATAGGAAGGGGACACAAATCCCGCAAATGCTCTCAACATTGTACGGTTAGTGCCACCCCTCATAAGAGACACCAAATGCACCAGGGGATGAACAACCGATATTGGTCCCAGCTCCGCACAAGTCTCCGGTGGAGGATGCATCACCAAACATGGCTCCAAACCTCAAGGAAACACCCTTGGATACAATGCCACATTACAAGCCCACAACTTGAGCAACACAAGCATCCGTCCACATGGCCTGTTGGTTGTTTTGATTATATTTTGCCACTTGTCACTTTTAGTTATAATCTGTTATGTTTGTCTTATATCAGTCTTAGAGGGTATAGTACTATGGGTGAATCGATTTCCCCTTGGAGCGATTCCACTCCAAATGCTTAATAATGTCTTATGAATGGTTTTTGAAACAATGGTTTGGGAACTGGGAGGTTGGTTGAATTAGTTTCCCCATGGGGAAATTCAGTAATTACAGTCTAGGATAAATAGTTGATGCTGTAATTTTTTATTCTGAAAGGATTTTTATAGAAAAATTACTTACAAAAATAAAAAAAATGTTTCAAAGATTTTATCTAATTCACATTTAGGAGCTCTATTAATGCTCAATGGAACTAAAACAAATTTATACATGTAGGGTTTTTGGGTTTTTGTCTCCCGTTTTTTTGTCAATGCCAACTCATTGAATGCCCGGTTCACCTCCTAACCTTTCTCAGGGCTCACCACCCCTATGAAAAAAAAAAAACAATGCACATGAAAAAAAACCCTCAATCCACGGATCACTTCTGATTTCAATGAAGTCTTCCTCCATGAAAATTTCAACAACATTTCACCCTCCTCCTGTATGTTCTCCCCTCATCTCCATTTCCCCTTTGTATTTATAACTTTCATCTCAAATGACACCTCACCCCCATGCAAAACCCCATAATTTCTTTAATTTTCTTAATTTCAAATAAACTTAATTTCATATCCACTTGGTGTTCTCTCCTAAATTCAATTTATCGTGAACTATATATTGGTTAAATATATTTTATAATTCAATTTATTAATAAATTTTATACCCTTATAATTAATTATATAACTTTCCATGTATATTATTAATTTAAGTTATGCCCAATGCCCCTCCTAAGTGGCTAATTTTCTTTTTTAATCCCCCAAGGCCCAAAGTGAAATTCTTATGAGCTTGTAAATCTAGAATCTTTTGAGTAATGATTATGCATCCTTACCCTCCTAATCTTGGTCCTAACCAGACAATATGGACTCTGCATCCTTGTCCCTATAACATAAATACCTTCCTTATGTGCAATATGAATTTTCAGTCCTTGTCTCTGTGACATAAAGACCTTCCTTATATGCAATATGGACTATGCATCCTTGTTTCTATGACACAAGTAACTTCTTTATATTTTTTCATTAAAGACTCCACTTATTTGTCAAGATATGGTTGTGAGTCCACACCCATATGTTAGCGAGTTGGAAAGGCCTCACTTTGTATCTTGTACATAAACAACCACTCACTTACAAGTAATTAATGTGTTAGTTAAATCATATATTCCCTTCCACGGGTCATTTTTCATGATTACCATGCTCCCCTGCAGGGTTTTATTGGGTTACAACATTAGTAATTTAATTGACATGGTTACAATTGTCCAAAATCAAATCTAGAAGGAAAACAACACAACAACTCACAATCCATAAAAAAACCATCTGCAATCAATCATAGCACATCATTTTATCCTGGAACTTATAATTCAACACAACATCCATGTATACAGTTAACGTTATATTAACATATACAAAATAAAATCACTAATGATTCCAAAGATTTATATAATACTCCTCCTTATCCAAAGCATATATCATCCTACATCCAACAAACAAAGTAAAAATGACCTAGAAGTCTGGTCTAAATAAGAATGGCAAGTTCATGGAAGAGGGGCATTACAAACTTCCCCTCTTGAAGAAAAAAGTCAGCGTGAAGTTCTCAAGTAAACAAAAACAAATATTCATGGCACCTATAAGATGCATCCTCCCAAGTGGAAAAAAAAAACTTGGCTATTGATTTCTAACAATCGCTCTTAGAATTAGATCCTAGAAATAGTCAACAAGGTGACATATTTGGTTAGGAATATCTAACACAAATATTAATATGGAGGCTTCACAAGACATTTCTTACAGTAGGACAATGTCTTTGTTAAGGAATCCCATATAAATGATTAATATGGAGGCTTAGATGATATTTCTGCATTGGGCCATTAAAGAAACACAATGAATTGAGGTATGAGTTATTTTTTAAATTTGGAACCACTTTACTCTTGGCAGGGAATAGAAAATTGTAACCAACAAAGATTAGCTCTCACTCACCATCAACCTTTTCAAAATTCAACAAATGTAGTATTTTCTATATGAGACATCATGACTCCCATGTACAACAAAACTCTTGATTATATACTATGAACAAGTTTGCAATGGCATCCTGAATGAAAAGGCTCCAATTTTTGTGAGGATCCATTACTAGCAATGGTTATTGGAATCAAGATCTAATTAAAGTTCCTATATTGCAAAGGTGGCATTCATGATTAAGATTCATGAATTACAAGGATTAGGGCATTCATCGAGAGGTTGCAGAGATACTTTTTGTAGTGGATTATTTACCTAAATAGTATTCAATAAGTAATGAGTGTGATTTGATGAGTTAAAACATTCTCATGTTGGGTGGAATGTACAAGTATAACCAACAAAGGAATTGGGGTCTTGACCTAGAAAACAATTCCTATGATAAATTACTTGAACTTGGATATTGATTAGATTCAAAGGGGATTAGTCAATGTATAAAGAAGATAATCATTGTGTATTGGAAGCTACATCTACTTGTTTAATAAAAAAATATAAATAAAAAAATAGTAAAATCTTGGTCGCACTTATGTTAACATCCAATAACAATAGACATTCCATTTTACTATTTAGGCTCTCTCAACATGTATAGGAGGAATTGAAAAGAGGGAATGATTGTCTCACTTTTTATCCCATGTAGACTTGGAGAGAGGGAAAACGATAAAGACTAGATTAGAAACTTTCACCATAAATGTTATGGCTAAATTCCTCATGTAGAAATTGATCATTGATGTCTTTGTCACATGCATCCACTATTGGATGAAGTGAATTAGTAAGTTGAAGCGCTCATCTATGACAATAATAAATATGCAGTGAAATCATTAATCATAATGATGTCCTATCCTTTATCCACGAATGCTTTCATGGTGATTATACATTGGATCACCACAGTTGAGAGGCTTAATCCCCACCTTTAGTTTCTTCTACGACATTCAACAACTATGAGATTATATCTAGCACATGACAAAATATTAAAATGTAAAATTATTTTTTACCTTCCTTTTGAGGATATTGGAAATTCACCAATAAAACATTTGGCGCAATACCTATGTTTTATAGATGATGATTTCCTTTAACTAATATGATCTTGTTATCGTGTTATATTATTATACATCTATTTACAAGACTATCTAGACTACATATCAAATGTAGTTAGATAAATAAAAGCTCTGGCCTACTAGTTTGTATCCAATTTTCCACCACATAATTGATTCACCTAGTTAAAACTACTTATAAAAAAATTTTGTATACAACAAATGGCATAAAATTGTACAAAGAAATTAATTGGACATAAAAGACACTATCATTTGAATGTTCATACTCTAACAAAAATTGAAATAAATCCAAGTGCAGATGATAAAGAAGCTAAGAAATGGGTACAAAAATCTATCTCATTAAGTGTAAAAAAAATAAACCATATTTGTAATGAGTGGTTGTCTAACAAGTTGCAAGCAATGATTATAAGCAAATAAAGTTGCAAGCAATGATTCTAAGAAAATAAGTCATGAAAGGGTGAAAAGAAACAATATTTTTTTCTTCTAACATAAAAAATGGAATCATGGATGGAATGATTGCTTAACAAACCCAAAGAACTTCAAAATTCCCTAGATGTCATTAGTGTATCTACTATTCATGCTTCAAAAAGTACACCTGCTCAAGGAACTAGCTGATAAGAGAAACTCACAAAGTCAAGGAGGGGAATGTGAGAAGATAGTTCAAATTAATAACCAAAGGTTGGCAATCAACGATATCTTAACAAGAGAAAAGCCACAATTCAAGTTTGTTTTCTACCATAAATGTCCAAGATGGAGTTTTCAATTGCAAGCACTGTCAATTTGCAGAGGAAAGAAGGCAATAAGGGAATTGAAATTACACAACCATACCACATTTATCCTGCAATCTCAAAGAGGGTAACCCAATTCAAAAAAAGACCAAAAATGATTATGGTCACATAAGATTCTTTGTGTTCAATCATCTAGTGTTGTTGTTAGTTTGTATTTAGATTTAACTGGGAAAAAATGATCAATGAGGAAGAAACTTTAGGAAAATTGTTCAAAATGTTGATCAAACCATTTCAATATGAATTATATACCAACATGAAACACCTAAGAACCCCAAGACATAGTTATTGCAAACACAACTAAGAAAGGAGCAATTGAAAGAAAATAACAAAGCAAAGACCAAAAAAAAAATAATGGCATAAAGGATGAAAATGATTGATATGCAATCCAACAATAAGAAATCCAATTAAGAATCCATATAAGAAACATGAATTAAAACATTACTACATTATCCCAAATCAAAAGGGACATCACAATCAGGGTAACGACTAGTTTTCTTGCAAAAGATGATCCAAAGAACTTCATTCCACCTTAGAAGAATATTTCATCATTCTATTTCGTGGAACAACTTAGAAGAGTATGTCATCATTCTTTTTCATGGAACAATTTGATAGGATCCGATTGGGGAGTAGTTATGCACCGAGTGCAGTCAACAACTCTCAACAAAGTATCTATCATGTACTTATTAGAAGATGGATTAAAAAGGATATTGGTTCGAACTCCAAGGATGGGTAATCTAAAAGACATTGCTTTATGCCAAGACTCGTCTTACATGATAGAAACAACAAATTTGAGGGATTTTCTAAAATAATACAATTTACAAGGTGCTCAAGCACGACCTAGCTAGAACTAAATATCAATGACATTTATAAATAATTTGATGAGTAGATTAATCCATCTACCATAGATGAAATTAAATTAACCTAACAAATCCCCATTGTGATAATTTATTCTTTGATATTTACAAATAGTAAAAGCACTCTCAACATAGGTTCCATGAAACTATTTAATATAACCATTATTACATACACATTAATACTCCTATTCCTCCAAAATGAAAACACATACTAGTTAAAAAAAAAATATTGTATATATAGAGAATTTGATTTTTTAATTAAAATATAGTTTTCCAATTCCATAGAAAACCTTACCATAGTGCGTGCATCTTTCACAACACCACTAATATAGTTGATGACCGATCTGTCCACTCAAATATAAAATAGAATAATATAATTTAAATCTATGTGCATATTTCACAACATCACTAATATAGTTTATGACCAATGTATCTCATCAAATATAAAATAAAATATTTTAAATTCAAAACATTTTAAATGTTCATGTGGAAGGTAACTTTTGATCTTTGTCTTAGTCAATGCATTGCTCCATACTTATGAATATCTTTATGGTTTAAGGTGTCTATGTAAATGATATTATTTTTATGTTACTTTCTAGTTATAATTACTACAAAGTTATGGAAATGAAAGATTTACAACAAAACTTTAAAAATAATAAAGTCAAAATATCATTACAAATTTATAATAAACTTTTAACAATCATTAAGCTATCATGTGCATTGTAGAGATAATTTACTCACCAAACAACACTTATGTATGTAATTGGATTTTAACTAACAAAATGAAAAAATAAGTTTAATAACTGAATTATCTATGACACTTTAAAAAAATAAAATAATTCCAAAAAGTAAAAATTAAAAATATAAATATTATTTCAATTAAGACACTTCTCATAGCCTAGAAGAACGCTTTTATAAATAAAATAAAAATAAAAAATATAAATAAACAAAATTAATCAACAGTAAAATTGTAAATAAAGTAAAAAATAAAATATAAATGTTTGCATGTAAATTATGTCCAATATAATAAGGAAAAACACAATTCACCTAAATGTGAAGCAATTTATAATGGTAATTATTTATATATTCTTTATATTTAAAATTAAAAAAATAAATTAATTTCAAAAAGACAGAATGAGAATCTATTTATATTTAACTAAATAAATTATTTGAAAATAATAATAATAATAAAATTTTACTAAGATAAACCTCCTCTTTACACACTCATTAGATAAACCTCCTCTTTACACACTCATTGAAATACCAAACAAAGAAATTAACAATCCTTCTCTTCACCTTCCACACAAGGTATCAGAATATTCACATTTACCAGACCTATTAATGTTAAATGGAAAAATAAAATTATACCTTCCACAAGGTATCGGAATATTCACATTTACCAGACCTATTAATGTTAAATGGAAAAATAAAATTATACATGTAGGGATCAATCTCCCGCTGATTGGGATTCTGCCTCGAGATGCTTTGCCAATTCCGACTCATTGAACACCCGGTTAACCTCCCAGTCTTTCTCAAGGGAAAATTATTCTTCTCGGAACCCAAGCTCTATGGACTCACTACCCCTGTGTCACAGAAAATAAAAAACACCCCAATCCACATGATCACTTTCGATTTCAATGAAGTGTTCCTACGTTAAACATTCCACTAGGGTTTGCCCAATCCACATGATCACTTTCGATTTCAATGAAGTCTTCCTACGTTAAACATTCCAGTAGGGTTTGCCCCTCGTGTGTGTTCTCCCCTCATCTCCATTTCCCATCTGTATTTATAACTTTCTTCTCAAATTACACTTCACCCCATGCAAAAACCAACTAATTTTCTTAATTTCAAATAAACTTAATTTCATAACCACTTGATTTCTTCTCCTAAATTCAATTTATTTTGAATTAATATATATATATA